>JANHJO010003029.1:95007-107523 GCA_032468235.1 Pseudoxyrhopus heterurus
GATAGCTTCATACCTCATGAGCTACCCAAAAGGCAATTGTGAAGTTGGATCTCGCTCTCTTATATCATCTGTCATACAATCCAAGCTTGATACCAGATGACTTTCATCTCTTCTCAGAATTGAAAAAAAAATACCTTCATAGGCCTCCATTTGAGTAAAGTTAAGAAGTGGAATGGACTGTCAGAACTTACAGTAATTGAAGCGACAAAGTGTGGAGTTCTTTCATGGCAGCTTTAAAAAGATTGCCAGAAGTATATAGAAGTTCCTGTATATTGTTGGCAGAAGTACAAAGAAAATAATGGTGATTATCTGGAGAAGTAAATAAATAAATCAACAAAAGCGCTCATTTAATATTTGTTTCCTTGTTTTGATGATGATGATGTTTATCCATTCAGTTGAGTCCAACTTTTGGCGATTCTATGGTCTAGTCTTGCTACATCTTCCAATCTTCCTTTATTTATTAAAATATACCACTTTAAACTAAAGTTATGGAGGTGGCAGTATCATTTTTCATTCAATTCTCTTATGTGATATTGGATATTTTGAGCTCTAATGAATATTAGAAAATCCTTATAAAGTATATTGCAAACCCACCAAACATATATTTTTAGATTTCCTGAGTAATGTTTACAGTGAAACTTGTCTTTCCAAGAAATGAATAATCAATCACTCCATCCTTCCCTGCCTTAAGTTGTTCTGCCTTTGATTCCTTGATGTTTCTAGGCTAAGATCATGCAAGCTGATGGCATCCTTGAAGAAGCCCTTTAATGAATTAATGTGCTCCAAGTAGATCCTAATTCACAAAAAGAAGATGTATGTTTGATCCTAAATCACTCCAAGTCATCTTATGCAGACCCTATTGATTTCAAGTGCCAGGAAGCTTCACTGCTTGCTTGCTTCTGATGGATATTGCATTATATAGCCTTCACAGCACACAGTGGGATTTAACAGGGCCAGAAATGTAATTTCAGCATGAACTTGAAAGGTCATTAGGATTTCATTTTATTCTTGCCAAAAGTAGCATCCATGTTTCTGCCTAATAGACAGTCACTAAAATAATAATGCAAACTCCTTCCTTCCTTCCTTCCTTCCTTCCTTCCTTCCTTCCATTTTATGGCTATAATGATATGTGCTTCAGGAATTAGTTTAGTGTCTGGGGGCATAAGCAATTAAGGGTGTAAAAGAAATGTGTCTCAGATTTCCATGGAAACTGATTTGTAAAATTCCACAAACTGAAATCACCCATGACATAGGGGACAGTATGAAATAGACTTCATCAGCATCCATTTTTCTCTAACCAAAAATTTGCCTTGAAATTTATTTATCAATAACAAGTCTTTTGAAAGTTGTACATACATGAAAGTTGTATTGTAAAAAAGCCTGTGTTGGAAATCTTCAGCAGGTGGCAGCACCTGGCCAAACTTCTCTGGCTTGGAAGTTAAACAAGGTCAGGTTGTAGTCTAGGCTGGCAAGTCAAAAAGCATCCAGGAGAAGTCAGTGAAAAAACATTACCATAATACTGTCAAAAAAAAGCTAGGTAGATAAGTCCATTTAGTTATTAGGATGCTACCTAAGCTTGAGGGTGCCTTTATTTTTGTATGGATAAATTCTCTATTATGGCCTTTGCCCATTCATCATAAAATACCAAAATATGTATAATGGAACTATAAGATAACATACAGTTTGATTCCCCCTTGATTGATTTTATTGACCATAAGGCCACATTGGGAATATTTATGGAAACCGATGTATATATGTGAGCCCTGTGGATTTTGTTATGAGACAAAAGTGAATATTTCTGTAAAATTGACAGTGTAAAACAAAAAATACATCAGTGTATTAATGAGACATACATTAATTTACATTAAAATTGTTAAGGTGAATATATACATAAATCTATCTATTTATCTATCTATCATCTATCATCTATGAAACAGAGAGAGGGCCTAGAAAAAATCGACATGTATTGTAGATATTTGTGAAAGAGAAATGGATGCAGCTATTTTTATAGCCTGTTTAATTTTTTAAAAAATTGTCCTATTAAAAAAGGGTAAGAAATCTGAATTTATACTGACTGGGACATCCTTAGAGGGTTTTGTTCCAGATCTTTACATTAGAGAAAATTTCTCAGTAGCGCCAGATCCCTGTCCAGTGTATAGAATCATTCTTGTGACTGAATTCCATTCTTGTTACTATCCTCTAGAAGTTGCCATAAAAATTGTTTTTAAAACCTCCTTTGTGCTTGAGTGTTTGAGTTGCCAAAGTACAGTTGGTTGCGAATAAAATGTTCCTGGAAGAGAGACCTGCATTGTAGAAAGAAAGCTTCTCACTCTGATTACTGCTTAAAGATTTTTTGCCTGGCATTTGGTTCAAAAGACTTTGAAGATGCTTCAGTTTGCACACAGTCCTCCAAGGAGTTTTGGAACGGATACTGATTTAAATCTTGCATCACATCAAGGTCACTGTATTAGTGCTGTATCATCAATGTAAGAAAACTTTCTAAGCTTTTGCTTGAGGAAAGGATTGAATTAAATAGGATTAAATGATTTTTGGACTCTATGTGACAGAGCAGCATTGACTTCTTTGGAAGTGTTCTATTTCTCCCTTTTGTCTCCACTGTTCATAATGTGCAAATGGACCTTTCACAAACAGATCTTTCAAATATGGAACCCATATCCGCATAGGTTTAACTTTCAAAAATTGACCTGTGAAATTTATATTGAAGAATAGTTGAAAGATACACCGGCCACAAGAATATATGAAGCTGCCTTGTACTGAGTCAGGCCAATGGCACATCTGGCCTAATATAGTGTCAGACTATAAGATTTCAGATGGTTTTCTAGCCATGCCTAGACTGGCTGGGGATTGAGTGAGTTATGAATTGCAGCACACTTTAATATTATTTACTTTATCTTTTCTTAATCAATTGCTTTGGAATTAACTGCAAGTAAAAATTCTGCAAATTTATTTCTTAAAGCATGCAAAGAGATTTCACGGTTGACTGGTATTGCAAGGCAGCTGGCTGCCATGTCAAAGTGTGTTGAAAACACAGACTTCGCATAGTTAGGTTTGGAGGCCTTATCTTTCATGAGAATAATACTGTTCCCACTGCAAGCCTGATAGGTTGCGTTTGGGCCCCCAATGAGTAGGTTAGATTTAGTGTGTCAGTGCAAGCAGTCAGCTCATTAAACCCTTGCCTGCTGGCCCTGGCCTCCCAAACCCACTGTTCTAAGGATGCTATTTAAAACCCTACTGCCATAATGGAACGCTTTCCCAATCAGAGAACAACAGAAGGAGATGCCAATATCTTATATGGAAAAAAAGGGAGCCAGAAAGACCAGAGGAAGAGTGTAAGGAGTTCACTCTCAGCCACTAAGGAAAGTGGACAAAAGAAATAATGTGTAAAAAGTGGTGTGGCTTTGTCTTTTCTTTTTTGTTTAGCATAAAATAAGTTCTTACTCTTTAAATCTGAGGGATAGTGAGAATATATTAAAAATGGTTTCTGGAATTCTTTTCAACTTCTTGATTGCAGCTCCACTCTGGGGCATGTGACCAGGAAGGAAAAGAGAGATGGGCTTAAGAATGGAGCAGTTGGCAATATTCCAACTCATTGCCCAGCTATGGTACTTCTTCCATAACATTAAACTGAAGAAAGATTTTTTTTCTGGCTTTTTTCTTTGAAGCCTCTGGTTAGATCTGAGACATTTTCAGGTACAATCTTTTATCAGCTACTTCGCCAACATCAAAGTTGGTTCTGTTCTTCTCTAGGAGTTATCTTGCTAACACCCAGACAAGACAGACAGATGGACTGACAGATGGATAGAGTTCTAAGCAACTTTACATAATTTTTGAACATTGCGTTGGATCAGAAAAAAAAATACAAAATAACATGTTTTGCATGCAAAATATCTCAGGTTCAGCATCTGCATTTCCAATAGTTTCAGGAAATTCTCCGGCAGGTTCCTAATTTGATTCCTTTATGATTTGCCTACACATCTGTTTCTGTTCCTTCTGGACCTGGTTCCTTTGTTTTTTTAACATGAGCTCTGTCAATTCTGGATCACTTACCTGCTTTGTAAATAACTATAACTTCTGGATCCTTAACTTGATGCATCTGGATGCAAACTTTGAACTATTATTGCATTACCACCTTTCTCCTTGTTGACTCTTTGCAGTAATTCCTGAGAATCCATGGAAATGATGTTCCCTCCTCACCTGAGAACAAATTCTCTATTGTGTGTGGCTGCTATTCCTATGGGGGCATTCTCTGCTGGAGGATGTAGCTTGAACCCCTGGCTCTTTACCTTCTGGCTTCTAATTAAGCGCTAGTGCAAAACTGAGGATTGGAGGATTTTCTCCCCACAGCTAGCAATTAAAAAGCAGAAGGCTTTCAGTAATTTATGAACAAGCTCCATTAAGTCTGGTTCTAATGGAGCTACCTTTCTGTGCTCTGTAATTGAAGAGAAAATACTTTTTTTCCCAATAAGGCCCATCTTGCTACATGAGATTTAGTTGACTAATTTAAACAACCTGGACGACAATTTTTTTTTCAAACGTTTTGCTTCCTGAAAAACGTTTGGCGAATATGGTAGACCCCTTCAACCTGAATACAAATAGAATTTCAGAATGACTGTATCACGTAAGAATCCTTAGAAATATCATATTAACTTTTAATGACTATACTGTATTTAAATCATAATGTTTTCGACATACTGCATGAGTTTAACAGGGACAAAAGTGTTTTGTTGTTGATTTTTTTGTACTTAGCGTCTGATGCATCTCATTGCAGTGTTCAACAGTAGCCAGCATTGATGGATTCCAGTTGCCCTAATATCATTTTTCCATTGTGACAATGTCCTGGTGAAACTTTTCACTATCTTTATTCCTGATTGTACCTAGATGTTCAGCAAAGAAGTCAATGATGTTGCAACAAGTTTGTCAACTAGTGGAGTGTAGTTTGGTGCTCTGTAGTTGCCAAAAAAATTATGAACAACATCCTTGACTGTTTTCCAGGTGATTTTCTCTAGCTCCATTAACAGATCTTTGAACCAACAGGCATTGTCCTTGATGATATATCTGATCTGTGGCAACAAAAATGCCTTCCTTAATTTAACTTTTCCTGTTCCCTCAAAAAATGTTACTCCCTTTCTCCTTACCTTCACTTACATTTCTCAGTTCTGCACAATGCCAGTGCTCTCCCTTCCATCACTTCTTTCCTCAAACCAAATAGATCCAGGGTCTTCAAACTTGGCAAGTTTAAGACTTGTGGACTTTAACTCCCAGAATTCCCGAGTTAACAAGACTGGAGGAGGAATTCTGGGAGTTGAAGTCCACAAGTCTTAAAGCTGTCAAGTTTGAAGACCCCTGAAATAGATAGCTGATTTTTAACTTTTGTATTGATGATGGAAATTTGTTCTTCATTTATTTTAAGACTATTTAGTGCTCAAAATCACTTGCTGATGGGCAGCCGCACAAATGGAATGAATGGCTAAATAAATAAGGTGATTTTCTATTCATTCAAAGAACCAGAAATAAAATGGGCAAAGTATTAGCAATGGAGGATTCTTGTATAAAATATTTTATACATGAATATGGGAGCATTTCAGAGCCTGGCCTTGAATCCAAATCTATTGTGCAGAAGGCACTCCTGCATTTTAAAATGGGGCTCCATCCCATTAGTATATCCTATTTTACCATACTGGGCTTCTCACACTATCCATCTAATTATTAACATTATCTAGCAAATTAGTAACTGTAATGAGCTTCTTATACTTTCCAGCCCCAACTAATCTTTAGTTTGTAATTATCATCCTAATGAATTAAGATAATCATTTTTAAATGTATGTTTGTTTCCTCTTATTAGAAACATAAACTAAAATAAAGTCACACACAGAATATATATATGTAAGAGTGGTGTTCCCAAGATCATTAATAATGTAAATTGTTAACTACCAAGAAGGAAAGAGAAGATAAATATGATTCATTATGCAAACATAATAAATACAAAAGTGAGTTTTCATGCTACTGTTATATATATCGAAATTGGGACTATAAATAGTGAATATAAACATCAACTAAAACATCTGGTTTGGACTCTAATTTAGTATTCAGGAAAAAAATCAATTTGTCTCAGATCAATTCAGGAGCTATATGGTTCAAATCAGATCCATATATGAAACAAGAATCAGAAACAACTACAGTTCAGAATGTACTGAATTTGCAGGCACAGAAACATTCCTGAATACATAAAGCTTTCCAAATTTCAGATCAATAACATGTGTGTCTATAATTTAAAAATAATTTCATTAATATGTTTTTGTATCCAAAGATCACAGAAAGTCATTCTGTGGTGTCCCCACATGAAAAACTTTCTGATTCCTAGAATTAATCTGATTATTACCTTCAGAAGCACTTATAGTCCCATTGTCCAAGTAGGAGTTTGGTTGCCAGCTACTCCCATGCTTTCCATTTCTCTTCCTAAATTTGCACATAAGGAAAATGGAGATTTGAGCACAGTTTCTACCCCTGCACAAGGCCTCCAAGTAGCAAACACCTACATACCCAAACACGCACAGACACGCATACACACGCACACAGAGCGCAAACCCTGCTAAATGAGCCCAACAATCTGTCTTTGAAGAATCTTTGGTGTTCTCTGAGTTTAGTTGTTTTCTTGCAGATATTTCATTACCCTTCTAGGTAACATCATCAGTGCTAGAAGAGAGTGGAGTTTGCAAAATAATGAAATGACTGCAAGAAAAAAACTAAGCTCAAAAACTACCAAGGATCCCACAGCTCAACCCTGAGCTACAAATATTCTCCTCTATTGGAACCTACGTATGTTTGTTTTGCACTTCAGTTCCAGGGGCAAGCATTTGGGAAATGGAGGTGGGGAGTAAAAAAGAAAAGTTGCAGTGTGACTGCAACTGCAAAATTGAAGCTCAGTCAACTTTTTGGCATATGTTGCATGGGTGACACATGTAAAAAGGAGGCAGGGCATCAATGACACAATTATGACTATCATTTTAAACTTTTTGACATCACCTGCAGACCCCATGCTATAGGCATTGCCATACTATAGGCAATGTAATTCCCTGGACTACTGTACCTTACTTATGGTTTAAGGAATAATGTAGATTAGGTGCAGAGTTTTACTTAAAGGAATCCAAACATGCAGGTTAAATGAGTGCAACATTTTTTTTCAAACTTGACAACTTTAAGATGTGTGGACTTCAACTCTGGGAGTGGATGTCACCACATCTTAAAGTTGTTGCATTAAATAAAATTGGGCAACAGCTGTAGTTCTTATCAGAAAGATGCTAATATGAAGTTGGTGAAAAGAGAAGTCGGGAAGGGACTACATTAACTAAAAGCCTGCAACTTTTAGAGCTAAGTGAACTTAATACTAAATACTAATTCTTCTTAGTACTAAAAAAAATGCACTCTTTTGGATGCAGCTTTGACTTTTTGGCAACCTCTGCACCTTCCTTTTTGCTTTGTGCACATCAAAAGACTTTCTTCTGCACCTCTTGTTGTTTGGTCTGCAGGTATTGCACAGTTGAGCAGCAACGTGCAAGCAGCAGCTTTTCCCCAGCAAGCCAGCCAGGGGGCTCCAGTCTGAGTGGCATTCACCAGTGGTAATTCTGTTCAAGTTCACTGCCTTTTTGCCCAAGGGAATTGTTCTGTTTCCATTGATGCTCCACTGATGCTGAAAGAATAGCTTGATTGACTCATGCCCTGACCATGGATATATTATCTGCGGAATTCAAAGGCTTTTCCCTGTCCACCTTCACATTTGAGCCTTTGCATGGTGAGAATGTTTGCATGGAATAGAGCCAGCTTGATGACAATAGAAACAGTTTGACCGTAACTTCTTTGGAAAGTAAATTAGTCAGCATGTTGAATGACTTTAAGATTTTGGCATATACTATTTATTTATTTATTTATTTATCTATCTATCCCAACTTTATTATTTTTATAAATAACTCAAGGTGTTAACAATATCACTTAGACTTATATACTGGTTCACAGTGCTTTGCGGCACTCTCTGAGTGATATACAAATGTCAGCATATTGCCCCCAACAATCTGAGTCCTCATTTTACCAACCTCGGAAGGATGGTAAGGCTGAGTCAATCTTGAGTCGGTCAGGATTGAATTGCTGGCAGTCAGCAGAATTAGCCTGCAATGTTGCATTCTAACCATTGTGCCACCATGGCCACAAACATTCCTAATACTCTTTTCTCCTCTTATTTTCCCCACCGTTACAACAACCCGATGAGGTGGGCTGGGCTGAGAATCAGTGCCTTGCTCAGGGTCACCCAGCACACTAGAACTCACAGTCTGCTGGTTTCTAGTCTGGTGCCTTAACCATTAAATGAAACTGGCAATTATCTTGGTTGGGCTAAAATATGTTGAGTATCTTAGGTTTTAGCATATTATGGAAACCCAGTCATTATTTTTGCATGTTGTGTGAAGTGGACTATTAAGTCATAATTTATCTTAATTGGGCATAAAAGACTGTGTTAGCACAACAATTGTGTTTTGTTAGGGTGTAGTTTGTTTTGCGATTCCAACTTTTTAGTCTTGGGAAAATTGAGGAAAAACTCAAAAAGGAAGTAATGCTAATTCTTCATTCTAGGAACTAAGTCTTTGTTTAGAGAGATTTAGAGGATGGGAAGATTTTTCAGAGGTGATTACGGGTGCTTCCCTTCTCAGAGACCTATTTTTAGTGCTCCTAGTCCACCCTTATTTTAAGTTTTGTAAGAAATTCTTAGCTTAGGCTAGCAAAGCTTCCTAGTGAATTTTGGTGATGAAATTGAAGGGATGGGGGAAAAGTGCATAGCTTGTCCATGCCTGAATTAAAATCATATACCTGCTTAAAGAGAACACATTAATTGTTACAGAATCCATACATAAATTGAGTGAAAGGTAAAAGTATATAGAAATAAGATAGGACAGGGAATACAACTGTGTTGTGACACTGTATTTCCATCCAATATAAATGTACGGTAATATTTTTTTTCTAACTTCTCCAAGGCTGCATCCATTAGGATCTTTTCTACTTTTATCCCAATCTTCAGAAGACATCTCTAATTGAGAAAAAATTGATGAGTCCCAAATCACCATGCCCTGTGTTTGAATGGAGACTTGAACTGATCCTTCCTAGTCCAAGTCCAATCCCTACCCACTAAACTACAGAGAAGCCTCCTTCAGAAAGGGTTATGGGCATTATCCATGTAAGCTTTTCTTTCTTCTGTGGTCCTGAATAAGAAAGGCTATTTTCATTTCACCTCAAACATAATGGTTTCTTGTAACGTCAATTCACACATTCAGCTGTCAGCTAAGCACATGATAATGAAGAGAGATAAGTTAGTCTCTTCTTTTAGCTAAATAATTGACACAACACAAAGGATACCTTTACAGTTTTGATAACTGTAGTGATTTTTCTTGGGCAGATCCTGCCTCTTCCTATCTAAGGTCTTCATAAAAGATGAATGCAAAGAACTTGTCATGCTGAGCCAATACTTAAGTCAGTTCCTTATTGGTTCTGAGTAGAGATGCTGCAGATGAAAGAAACCATCAATGCAGTGAGCAAAGATGGTAAGAACCAGGATGGAGAATGTCTTTCAATGTTGCCTAATGCAACTTTTGAACAACAGTTTTGGGAGAAAGCTTCCAAGAAATTTCAGGGGAAATTAATATTCTGAGAGGATTCATGAATTTTCTTAGAGCCCACATAGTAACAAAGAAACAAAAACAAAAAACAAAACAAAACAAAAAAAAAGTGTGTGACTGGGTTTTAATTTTTGTATCTTTTTATATTTCATGTAATTTTAATTATTGTAAACCGCCCTGAGTCCTTCGGGAGAGGGCGGTATAAAAATTTTATTAAAATAAAATAAAATAAAAATAAAATAAACAAAGAAACATTTGTGCAGCAAGTACACTTCAAAATATTAAATGCTAGGGAACAAATAACAATGTGGATGCGATATATAGTCATCTTGCTTTGCTTTCTCCATCCTTTTATTCATTATAAGAGGTATGTTTGTTCCTCTCTACTTTGATATACAAGCATAAGCTATAAAATATCTTCAAAACATGACATGGGCAGAGGAAGTACTTATCTCATGGAATAGGCAAACATCCAACAAACACCAAAAACTGACCGACTTTCCAGGCAGTAGGGAACAAAGATCATCCTATGGAAAAAAATTGAATTAGATTTTTAGGTCATTCTTGTGGCTATGACTTAACCTTTTGAGACTTTGAAGATGTAGGCCAAGCAGAAAACAGCAGGGATTGGGGTGGGGGGAACACCCCAAACTAATTATCACTTACAAGGAAGGAACAGCAGTTTGAGTTTTCCAATATCTTAGGGATTAAGGTGCCATTGTTCCTCAGTGAATAACTCTTTACTATAGAACCTTAATTGGAGAGGATATTGTATTCAAGCATTCATTCAATTCAATTCCCTTTTAATTTCTTAATGCTCCCATTTCTGAGACTGGTAGAAGACTGACTTTTTGTGGTCCAGGTTCAAAACAAAAGCAAGCATACTTTGGTGGAATCAAGTCTGAATGGCAGTAGACTTCAGAAAAGTATTCAGCGTGTGCTGTTATCTATGGATATTCTCAACCATCCAGGTCATAGTTCTCCCAAAAATGCTTTTCAAAAGACTTTCTTAATTTTTTCTTTGAAAAAGTTTAACTTCTCATCCAAAAACTTCTTTGGTTCTGATTGTCACAACTGAAGAAGCTTCTTGGATGAGAAGTGAATCCTGGGGAATATTATTTGGGGCTGGCAAAGCCTCAATAAAGATTTCAAACCCGTGTGTGTGTGTGAGAGAGAGAGAGGGGGGGGGAGAACAATAATGTAATGTATTTATTTATTAATTTTTATGCTGCCCATCTCTCCTACAAGGTGACTCTGGGTAGCTTACAGGTTATAAAACTAAACAGAAAAGTAATTAGAATATTCAAACATTAAAAACTACATAGATTAAGATTTTTAAAACAAAACTAAAACCAGAAGTAAATATTATAATAATCTAATCTAAGCTAAGGGGTGTGATGGCTCAGCAGTTAAAGATTCTGAGCTTGTTAGCTGGAAAGCTGACAGCCCGAGTTTGAGACCCAAGCATCACATGATAGGGTGAATGCCCGTTACTTGCCTCAGCTCCTGCCAACCTAGCAGCTCAAAACCATGCAGATGCAAATAGAGAAACAGGTACCACTTTGGTGGGAAGGTAACAGCATTTCATATGCTTCAGCATATAGTAATACTAGCCACATGAGCACGGAAGCACCTTCGGACAACACTGGCTCCCTTGGCTAAGAAACAGAGATGATACACCCCCTAGAGTTCGACACAACTGGCAGGGGAAACCTTTATTTTACCTTTACCTAATCTCATCTAGTATAAATTGATAAAGGAAAATAGCACAGGTTTATAAGAATATAAAAGAAATAATACCTTCAAATATAAACAGTAAAATACAGGTGACTAGCAAACAAAACTTAAAATATCATATACTCAAGGACAACATTTGAGAACTTATAATATTATATTTCATTTCTTTTTTTTAATGAAAGCATGTCTCTATTAAACTTTGTTCTTAGTTAACAGAATTGAACTCATTAAAGAAAAAAAACTAGGTGAAAAACAATACATTAAGATAATACTATAAATTATATATAAAGTTAGAAAATAAACTCTAAAACCTACCGTAACATCTGAATTTCATATTCTGTAAGCATTTGTTCTGATTTTTACAACTCTATCTATATGCACATAACTAAATGATATCTTAGGATCTTTAATCAAAGCTCATTGTATTCTTCAAGAGAAGCAGGACCAAATGGTCATAGGATACAGATGAGTCAAAATTCTGAACATCTGTTTATGTTTTTCATAACCAAGTGAAAAAAAATACTGGATTGCATTCAAAAGGGACCAACAACTAATTAGTTAAATCTATATTTAAATTGGGAAAGAGACAAGAAAGACCAAGAGACATATAAAACAGCATATTAATACTTTGAAAATGCATGAATTGTAATATCTAATAAGTAAATTGATAGTCCTGGATAAATATGTGCAGGGTCCAATTTAAGTATAAATAACATCAGTAGCCAGCAGGGATGAAAAAAACCAGGTTAAACAGATTGAGAAAGAAACATAGCATCTAAATATTATATAAACTTATGTAAGGATAATAGGATTCTTCAGAGGTGTCCTGTAAACATCCAATTTCTCTATAGAGCTGCCAAATTATTCCTTAGGAAACATGGATGCAAAATATTGAGGTGGTATTTCAATTTGACAAAGCTTTGTTCAAATCACTCATTGAAATAGATTTGTGAATCAGAGTAGTGATCTACCTTGTAGCTCTTGAAACATTTTGCAATTTGGATAGATTTTCTGTTGTTTTTGAGATTATTGCAGTTTCATTTCTATATAGCAATAGCAATAGCACTGTATTTATATACTGCCTATCAGGGCTAGCAACCCT
>JANHJO010003029.1:204188-215479 GCA_032468235.1 Pseudoxyrhopus heterurus
AAGAAAGAAAGAAAGAAAGAAAGAAAGAAAGAAAGAAAGAAAGAAAGAAAGAAAGAAAGAAAGAAAGAAAGAATTGAGGCTAATTTTAATATCCAGTGCAACATCCTGAACAATAAAAGCAGCAATGGTTTGTCCCACAGTTAAATAAATTTGCTCCTAGAATGGATTGAAGACAAGATGTTCCTGTGCACCCAGATGTATAATCTCTAGATCTTTCCCTAGAACAAAATTATACTGCTATGCTACCCATCCTTGAGTCCTCAGAAAATTATATCTGCATAAAGTTTGTCTTTCGTTCTCTCCACCCAATGTCTGACTTCTCTCCAAAATATTCAATATCTAATTTTACATATTTTGAGGCCATACTTGGATAGTCTCTGAATAAAAAAGGGAATGGTACTTCAGTATAGGTACAATGAAAATGTCTTGTGGGTGTTCGACTCATGGGTAGTAGACAACATAAGGCAAGTGCTACAGTGGATAAAAGATGTTTCAAGCCATGCTTTTGGCATGGTTAAGGCAAGTGAAGGAAATACATTGTGATTGCTTCTTATCATAGGGATGGAGAGCAACGGGCTGAAACTGAATCCTGGCAAGACAGAATGGCTCTGGGTTTGGGGTTCTTTGGTCTATGGAGAATTGCATCTTTGGTTTAGATGGGGTGACACTGCCCTAGCCAGACACAGTGTGTAGTGTGTAATGTGTAATGTGTGGGTTCTCCTATACTCCTGACTTCTGCTCAAGGAGCAGATGGCAGCTTGTGTGCCAGTTATGCCCTTTCTTGGACCACCAATCCTTGCTCAAAGTTACTCACCCCCTAGTCGCCTCCTGTCTTGGCTATTGTAACATGCTCTACATGGAGTTGCCCTTGAAAAGCATCTGAAAGTTTCAATTGGTTCAAAACATAGCTGCCCACATGGTTTTGTGCAGGCCTAGGTTTTGTTCAGGTCTAGGTGTGCACATGTGTCATCTACCCTGCGGGAGCTTTGTTCACTGCTGATTTGCTTTTGGGTCTTAATTCAAAGTGTCATCTTTAAAGCCCTACATGGCTTGTGACCAGGTTATTTAAGGACTTTCTTCTCCTGGTCACATCTACCTGACCTACCAGAATGGGGAGGCAAAGAATGTTGTGAATCCCCTCTCCTAAGGCAGTACATCTAGTGAGACCAAGAAGAAGGGCCTTCTCTGAGATAGCTCCCTCCCTACAGAATATCATCCCCACAAAAATAATAATGACCTCCACTTTGACACTCTTTTGCAAGGCCCTGAAGATCTGTTTTTTCCCAATGGGCCTGGGGAACCTAGAACGGGATGGGTGTGACTGATGTTTGACTGATTGTTGTCACCAGGGGTGTATTGATTTTTAGTGTTTTTCTATCTTCGTAAGCCACCCAAAATCACTGACAGTGAAAGCTATATGACTTTTCTTAAATAAATAAATAAAAATAAATAAAATCATGCTCAAACTAAATAGAATTGTTTTTCAAACTGAGAAAAAAGATAAGCCAGGACTTCATTCATAAGAAGCCAGAATGAAACAAATCACATTACTGTACACTTGATTTGGTGGATTAACTCAGCTTAAAGTATCTTTAACAAAATAAAACTGAAGAAGAACAGAGGGGAAAACAAGCATCACTGCTTAAAGTTGCAAAATTCTTATTATGATCATTTAGAGTAGTACAAGACAAGACGAAGGGAGTGGAACTGGAGTCTTCTTTCCAGCCATTGTGTTATAATAAGTGACATTTGAGTGTGATTTGCTAAATCTTGTCAAGGTTTGTCTGAGCCACATGGCATTAGTGTTGTGACTTTCCTTCTCTGTACATAATGCAATTTGTGTAACTAGCTTCAGAACAGTGTGCAGATGTATTATGCATGATTTGAACTTCCTGAAATCCTTGACGCTGAGCAATATTAATAAGAAGTATGTGTTTACTGAGAAGAATCTATCAGACTGATATGGACATCAAAAATAATAACTTCTTCTGCACAATCAGGAAAACAATTTAATCCCAAAGAGCAGTCAGAAAGAACATCTCATTCTGAACTGAATGCTCCTGATCAAGTCAGGTGACAAAATAATGGAAATAATATAATGTGCAGGCCTGAACTACCAGGAAGTTGTTCCCACGTTACTGTGGGTCTATGGTTGCTGGCTTATTTCTGAAGGAAGGCTGAATGGAGAAAAAGGCAGTACATCGTGACATGTAAAAAGAAAAAAATTCTTTGGAATTTTATTCTTCCTGCAGGAATGTTTTGCCATTGTGTGAGATAAACTAGGAAGAAGAAGCTGTTCTTTGCAGGGAGATCAGAAATCTACCTGAGTCTTCTCAGGACCCCATCTGATGATCTGTAATATCTCTCCCATCCATCACACTGAATAAAATATGGCCCTGGCATGAGCAAAAAGTGGGTGGTGTGATGGATCAGTGGTTAAGATGCTGGGTTTGTCAGCTGGAAAGCCAACAGCCCGGGTTAGAGACCTGACATCGTGCGACAGGGTGAGCACTTATCTTCGTCTACCTCCTGCCCACTTATCAGTTCAAATGCATGCAAATGTGAGTAGATAAATAGGTAGCACTTCTGCTGCCACATTATCACAGAAATGTCTTCAGACAGTGCTGTCCCAATGGCCTTGAAATGGAGATGAACGCCACCTCTACAGTCAGCCATGACTAGCGGAGAAAAATCAGGGACTCCTTTCCTTTCCTGGCATGAGCAAAGAGTGGACCAGCCTTCTTAAACCAGAGCACCCTGGTTGCTTTGAATTCCAACTTCCATTATATGAACTGCAGGGTTACATTGAATTCCCAGTTGTGTGAACCAGCCCTCGTTCTCTCTTTGCTAGCTTGAGAAAGCTCCACATTCTACACCCTCTCCCAGAGCCATATCAATTCAATCACAAATGAGAGCAAGGCTGAGGATGCTATTCATGAAATCATAATAGGTGGGCATTAACCTGATAAGCAATATCAGCTTTCCCAGAAACCCAGCCTAACCTCATGAAACTGAAAAACAATAGATTTATTGAAGGCTTTCCTAAAATAGGAGGAAATTATTACTCATTTGAGTTCTGTTCGTGTTAAGGTCAATGGGCTTCCCTCCACCCCCCAACTCTAATTGTTAATATTAGATGAAAGAACATTTCCTTTTACATTGTATTTGGCCCAGTAATAGCTCTAAGAAACAGAACGGACACATATATTACACCCCAAAAACATTTTTTGGACTTCACATTGTTTTCTATTTAGGCTGTTAGTCATTTTCCTTTGACCTTTAAACTAATAATGCCAGACTCATGTAAATGCAGGCAACAAATGGAGGAACTGAGGCACAAGGCAATTGGGAATTGCTTCAAGATAATCACGTAGGAATTAAATGGAGCAAGAAAATATGGCACTAGCCAGCAAAGTTACTGGTTTGATTAATTTAGCCCTTTCAAATTAATTTTGAGCACAGTGAAGAATATTAGATTTTAAAATGAAGATAGGTATACTGTTAGAAGAGTAATAAATCCACTTTTGAAAGTTAATTTGAATATATGAACTCAACTCTGAACACTTTCAATTGGTTACCTTCCTCAATCATGTGGGACAATGAATTACAACCTTGTCTAATTTCCACATGAGTGCAAGTGTTTAAAAAAATCGGGAGGTGGGATTGGGGAGAATCAGATATAGAGACCTGCGAACACCAGCGGAAATAAATAGAAATGTGTCGGCTTTCCCAAATAGGTCAGACAGGAAATATAATCAGATGAGCTAATTCTACTTTATTGTAAGAATCTTACAAATCTGAAAGGACAAATCTCTCAGTGTCATCTTTACAGTCTGAGAAGCTAGGGAGGGTCCCTTCTGAGCTTTTTTCTCCACCCATTATGCAACTGCGGGCAAGGCCCTCTCTTATCTGACCATTCCCCAGGCAGCATTTCTTTGCCCCATTTCTCAAGGTATTTCTCACATAGCGTTGCAGTATGTTAATGTTTTAAATGGATGGATAGCCTATCTAAAGTCTGCAGGAAAGTTGAAAGAAAACCCAGCATTTATTTACAAACACTGGATATCCACTACTATCTTGAGCTCCTGGTTCAAGCCTTCCATCAGCTTTGGAAACTCAACAAGATGACCTTATGCCAGCAATTATTTCTGGTCCAACCTACCTCAAACGACTGTTGCATTGAAAAATGGGAGGAGCATGTATTATGTATGTTGCCTTAGCTCCTGAAAGAAAACTGGAATCTTTAGTTGATTGATTGATTGATTATGTGACATCAAATCATTGTCAACTCTCACCACATAGATAGATTTTTCTCCACGACAATCTGTCCCTAACCTGGTCTTTTAGGTCTTTTAACATCCAAACCACCACCATTTTAATTGAGTCCTTTTCCATGGCTGCTGCTCTTCTTCACTTTTGTTCCACCTTTCCCAGAATCAATGCCTTGTCTAGAAAATTAAGTTTAAAAAAAAAGTAAGCTACAAAATCAATGTAGCAGTTTAGAAAACAAAATTAGCCAGTTGGGGGAATTTATGTGGAAAAAAATAGGGTAAAATAGTAGAAAGCCTGAAAAACTGTCATAAAAGAGAAAATTGTGTATAACCTTCATAAACTACATAATGATTGCACTCATTTTCTTTATTTCAGTAACAATTATTTAAGCCTCCTTTAAAGCTCAGAAACACATTCAAGAAGTGATAAAATCACCTCTGATAACTTCCAAGCATTTGCATTAACATGTTTTAATGTCTGCCTGAGGGACTTGTTCATCTGAATTAGCTATACTTTATTTCCTTGACTCATTTTCTGTAATGAAAAAATTGCTCTGTTTTGTGTGCTTGCTCTAATAAAGGTGTCCACTAATCCTTTTATGAAAGCAGAGGGCCTTTTTAATTTTTATAAAAAAGAAAATCCTGGTACCTCTTTTGTATGCAGCCAATTTACCGCCTTAATTTTGATTCTAATGTTTTATATATTGTTAAATTTCCAGGAAGTATTTGGCTTGCGAGAGTCACGTCATCATTCTTTACCTTTTATGTTTTATTGATTTTATTATGGCTTTTTTGATAGTGGTGAGCTGCCCAGGGTGACATACAAGTTTAATAAATAATTTAATAAATTATTATTAGTAATCTCCAGTAAATTCACAGTCTAAGACTGTTGAAAATTTAATAATCCAAGTCCTAGCCAAGTGCCTGAGGACACAGGCAATTCCAAGCAAGGTGGTTATTATTTTTATTATTGTTATAGTTCATCACATAGTCAGACAGATGTTTAGATTGGATTTGTCATCAATAAAAACTACCCTATGACATACATTTTTGCTTTGTTTCATTTTCTTTGTTTTACAGTTCTGTATTTTATTGTCTATGATAAAACAATAAATTTAAATTAAAAAAAATAAAATCTAACCGGTGTAGTAGATTTTAAAAATGTAGCTGTAATATATTGGTAGTGTCAAGGCTGAACCCAAAGGTGAAAGATTGGAGATTTCAAAACCACTCAATGGTTATATATACAACACTGCTCGTGTGGAATTTGCTTCTGCCACTATTTTTTAAGGAGATGCCTCTACTTGGCATCTGTCCTACAACTCCAGCGTTTGACAAAGACAAATCCTAACCTAAATGTTGTTCCTTACTAATTGAAAAAAAAAATGATAAAAAGAAATTCTGTAACATATTGCTTGAAGCAGAGGAGTCTATAACCACAATGCAATTGACTACTAATAATGCCCTGCCAATGGAAGTCTTCTCACCTAGCAAAATCAAGCAACGTATTTGTCAACAATTACTGTGTTATTCTGTGCTGATGTTTTTGATTATACATTACTTAGGTATGGCTAAGGGTGGCATTAAATAAATACCTGAGGAGCACCAAGGACTCCACATTTCAACCCTGGGCGCTCTCCCTCTCTCTCTCTCTCTCTCTCTCTCTCACACACACACACACACACACACTCACACACACACACACAAACCTATCTATCATCTTTTCCTCTATTGAAATTTATTTATTTTATTTATTTATTTATTATTGGTATTTATAAGCTGCCCCACTCCCGGAATAAATATAAATATTAGCTTTCTTGCTCAATCAAATTAATACTAATATTTGTAACAGACCAAAGCTCAAAAAAGGCAACTTAAAGTAACATGGAATAATCATCTACTGTACCTAACTGAGCTCCAACTTCTGCATAGCAAAGTATGTTTAAAAAAACAACAACAGAAGGAACTTCTAAAATAGGCATGTAGCTTCAAGTAGGCTTGTCTGGCTGGCCATATGCTTAACGACTGCTTTCTTCTCTCCCACATCACTCCCACTTCATCCCATCCAGTTCAAGTAGCAGGCACACGGTGGTCTTAGCTACTGTATTGGCTGGGCTGTAAACACTTGGGAGGGGGGAGAGGAGAGGGAAACAAGCATCTCCATCACAAGCCACAAAACAGAAGTTAGCTAATGTTCTGGATCTTGAGACTCGAAATTAGACATTCTTGTTTCTAGCCTAGTTGTATTCGCCATGCATCTTAGGGAACCTATAATGGCCCTATGGAAATTCAATTGGACACATTGATAGATTGTAAAATGAGGGGGGGGCTATTTGAATCCCATACATCCATTGTGCAATTGCTTTGGTTCAAAAATGCTTAATTGCAAGCAGGCAAAATTGATCTCATTGCATCATGTAGAATCTTAAGAAGGCCTTGGTTCTTTTTTTGTACTTTTGTAACAACATGGCTAGTTTACATAGGTGTAGTTTTCCGTTTATTTATTTATCTATCAAATTTATACATCGCTCATCTCACTATTTAAGTAACTCTGGGCAGTTTTCAGATAAAAATGACAAAACTGTATAAAAAAAAAGATTATCTGTTTAGGTTGAGTTACAAACAGAGGTAAAAGCAAAGTTAGAAAAGCAGAGGGAACATCTTTAAGCCACAACCACCCCCAGGGTCTCATGCCACTGATAGATCCCCAATGCTTCACATTCTTCTGGAAGGCTGGTAGGCTGAGGGCCAGCCTCACCTCTGGAGGCAAGATGTTCCCTCTGCTTTTCTTAGACTTTTATTCTGAAAGGCAACTCTTAGACATGTATGGTCAATTTGTTCAGTTGTGTTATTTTTAATCAATGATTTGTATCTCTGTTTACTATTTGAAAAAGTAATTTGGGCTTTGCCATAATACACATGCTTGTCTTTACAATAGTTTGCCAGAATTTTCAGTGCATACCTCATGCCAGCTTGCATTTGGGAGAGTTTTATTGCATCATCATCATAAATCAAAACTGGGATTTTCTATCAGAGAGTTTAAGAGCAAGAATATCTATTGAATGAAGGAATATTTAAACTGAATATTTGAATACTTGAAAATTTGAATAGCCAAATTTTATTTGGTGCTGAGAACAAAGCCCTCGAGAAGGCAACATTCACTGAGAACGTTTAAAAACTACTATTTTCAACTTGAAATATTTGCTTGTCATTATCTCACACCCACAAATTATTATTTTGATTTTGCACCCGGCCCAAGTAGATTTCATATTTAATTAGAGCTTGAAGATTCCTTTTTGAAACTTGTTTAAAATATCCTGCCCTTTAGCCTCCCTGCCCTTCCTCTTGTATGGTGACAGGCATAAAGAATTCATCAGAGTGATTTTGCCTGAGTCCGGTGAAGAGAATTGAAGGAGGGACAGCTGGATAAGTAGAGGGGAACACGGGGTCAGGTTGCAAAAAGAGCCACAGGTCTGACCTGCTGGAATGAAAGAGACAGCTGAATGGGGAAGGGGAGAGTTATTTAAAGGGTAGAGAAACCATCATCTTCTCCAAAATGTTAAAACTAGGTTGGTATAATGAACACAAGAAGACAAGAAGATTTATTTTTAATCTCTCAGACTTGGTTTTGATTTAGGTGGTGGCCTAAAAAAAGAAAGAAGAATCATAAAAAGAGCCACGCTGGATCAAAACGAGGGACTCCCTAATCCAGTATTCTTTTTTTCATTGTCCTCCTTGAAGCACTGCAGGCACCCAGGATTGTTGGTTGTCTCTGTTCCTGGAAACAATGGAGCCATTTACCAATCATAAACTCTGGTGACTGAGACCTTTAGTCTCTGCAAGTTTTCCTATCTGTCTTGCACAGTCTTCTAAAATAGTATTCCCACATTACAAGGCATGCTATTACAAGGGAAGAATGTTCAATCATTCCACTTGCACTGTGATGCCTTTTGGCTGATCCCATCTTCCCCTTAATGGGGTGGGGTTAGCATCTCTGCAACTAGCTGGCATGCTGAATGCTGATAGTCTCCCTATGTTCCAGAAACCTACATTACCAGAGCACATAAGAGTTCAGGAAATATAATAACCTCTTTTTCTTTCTTTCTTTTTCTTTCTTTCTTTCTTTCTTTCTTTCTTTCTTTCTTTCTTTCTTTCTCTTTCTTTCTTTTTCTTTTTTCTTTCTTTCCTTCCTTTCTCTCTCATGATAATCATTGAATAGCTTTCTTTTAAAAACCCATTGAATTCATTTGCTCTCCTTCCCCCTTGGCCTGTGGCATGATGCAAGAGGAAGCATCATGAAGTTGGGTTTCCCCTTCAACAACTGCAGTTGACTGGATTTAACTTGGAGCAAGGCAGAGGCCATTTGTGCAAAACTGAAGGAAGAGCACTGAGGTGTTTAGGATAAGGCAATCTCTCAAGACCTGAAATGGATGTTTACACTCCCTTGCTCTCCCAACCCATTTCCTAGATTTGCTGAGCTACATCTACCATCATTTACTAAGATGGATGAGGTTGGTTATTTAATGCTGTAAAGAGATCTGATTAAAGGTGTGATGGTGCTAGAAATCATCAGAGCTCACCCAACAGTACTGGAAGGCATCGACATTGCTTGTCCTGTAGTGTGTCTGTGTCTGTGCTCCATTTCTATGAAATTTTCAGTTGGAGGTGGGAATAGGAAAGTAAAGTGACGTTCAATTATTAGATTCTTCTTCCACACTATGTACCTTCAAATGCTCTTTTCTCCAGTTCTGCCAAAGTCAGGGCTTTTCCTGAGTTTCTCTTTGCGGGCTACAGGAAAGGCTTTGTGCTTCTTTATTCAAGCCATGGAATAGTAAGTTAGAAGGCATTAATCTCTCATCTTGAGTTACATTGTTGGCTTATTTAGGTCTGTCTGAAAGGAAATGGCCCTATTTCAGGAATAGGGTCTAGGATAAATAATTTGCATACAGAAGATAGATCCTAGGTTCCCTCTCTGGTATCTTTGGCAGGCTAGCAGAGACTTCCACTAGTACTCCACAGAGTGGCTGCTCTAGTTTTAGAGAGGCTTTCCCAGATCGACTTGGAGACACCAAACCCAGAGCTTTTGCTCCTCAGAAAATCTCTCTATATATACAGACACAGACACAGACACAGACACACACACACACACACACACACACTGACTTAACCAGACTTGTTATTACATTAGCAAGGGTCTTTTTAGCACCCTACATGTCCGAAGAGGCCTCTGGCTCCAGGTTCATTGCAAATAGATCGGTGATGTGAGGGAAAAGACGTATCATTACCGCCTTCCATTATAGGGATTACAACCAGCTACCCCCGACATAACACGAAAGAGGATTTAGCCACAATCCCGCGGGGGTGGGGGAAGGAAAGAAGAGCAGTAGCAACAGCCAGTAGGCAGTCCTCCGCCAGCCAATAAACAACCCGCTCTGAGTCTATTGGTCCAGCGCCTGCGAGGCGCAGAATCAGTGGTGAC
This sequence comes from Pseudoxyrhopus heterurus, assembly GCA_032468235.1. Taxonomy (NCBI): domain Eukaryota; kingdom Metazoa; phylum Chordata; class Lepidosauria; order Squamata; genus Pseudoxyrhopus; species Pseudoxyrhopus heterurus. Next base: position 213,939 of record JANHJO010003029.1, read on the forward strand.
TCTGTTTCCTTGTTTTCTCTCTCTCTCTTTTAATTATTATTATTTTCCTCTAAAGAGCCCCGGGAAATCTTTTAGTGTAGGCTGGTTGGTGTAAAACCCTAGAGCCGGAGGTTAACTGTGGCTAAACGTTCAGCTACACTTCCCTGCTTTGGAAGAATGCAAGGTGGGAGGAAAGAAATACTTATTGTGTCTCCATTTTTTTTACTTGAACATCAGTCTTTACCTTCCTGGAAAATACAAATGGTTAAAGACTTGGCTTCCACGCATCTGGGAAATCACAAAATGTATAAAATATCCCCCCCCCCCACATATATATCCCCTTAAATTCTTTCTGCTTAACAGAACAGTTAGTTTCTTTTAACAATAAAAGTGTTTTATACTACACAAATACATAAATCCCGTTTATAAAATATCATGAATGACCGTGGAAAACTTATTAAGTTACTACATTTATTAATTGGATTAATTTTTGATTTAAACAATGGAACTTAGTTTTATTTTATTTGCAACATTGACCTACAATAATGTAATGAAGACATTAAGAATATTTTGATAATGAAACAAAAATACATAGGAATAATAAAAGCCCAGATATTCTTTTTAAGGGGACTTTTACAAAACCAGTTTGAAGGAGAAGGGAGACATTCATAGCAAAGGGAAAGTAGTTCTTGACTCTTCCACAATGAACCATTTTCTCTTAGAAATTGTCCCAAGTTGCATTATACTACCGATTAAAGGAGCCATCTATTCCCAGAGTGGTAGAAAGAGTTTTTAGGCTTTTTTGGGGTAACATCATCATAAGGTAAGACCTCCCTGCCAAAATCAATTTTTCTCTGACCAATTGTATTTGTATGTTCTCAACTAAAAAGAGGGAGAGAGATGAAAAAAGGGTAGAAGAATAAGAATAAAATACAAAGAATAAGGAGCATGAGAATCAATTCAATGTATTTTAGATAGGATTTTATTTTAACAGCATTGCCAATTCACTATGGGAGTTGCTTTCATTCCTGAACTTTTTTTAGTTTGGGCAAAGGCAACTCGAGGAAATCTCAAGGAAATCTTTAAAATCAGTGAAGTTGCTAAATTGTTTTAGTAAGTAAGCACCATTCAATCTGTGTTTCATCAAGCATTTCTATGACAAGAAACTTCTCAGTGTAAAATAGTCCTCTGATGGATGAGAATTAATTAAACTCTTAAAATATAAAGGCTAGTAGAACAATATTCTGTGCTATGGATCATTGTAGAGTTAAACCCTTAGAACTTCCATTTGCATTAGGAAAAAATAGAGATTACTTTAAATTGAAAGGCAATTTTCATAAGCTGGAAACAAAATATTAACAGTCCCATCACACATATGTCCTGATTTCGTTTGCAGGTACTGTTTGGGCTACCAGAATTGGACTGCAAAATTTCAAACAGAAAAGGCAGAGAAAGGTTAGAGTTCTCAGTATATCTTTGTCACTAATGGTCTTCTTCTTCTTCTTCTTCTTCTTCTTCTTCTTCTTCTTCTTCTTCTTCTTCTTCTTCTTCTTCTTCTTCTT
>JANHJO010003029.1:222930-252116 GCA_032468235.1 Pseudoxyrhopus heterurus
TATATAATTCTTGTTCATGTTCTATGTTTTCCACTTTTATATAACTATATATGTTTTTGACAAAATAAAATAAAATAAATAAAAATAAATAAATGTTGGGCTCAACTGTGGTTGTAAGTTGAGGACTCCCTGTACTCCGGGATTCTCAACCTGGATTCCACAGAATTTGGGTTCCACAAGAACAGTACAACACAGCTGGGTTCCAACAGACAAAGAGGGAGAAAATTGTTCAAATGCAGCCAGTTTTCTATCTTTTGAGCCAATTTTCCATCTTTTCTTACCTCTTCTTCAGAGATTTTTTTTAAAAAAAAAACTAACAATTTTCATGGCCTGAAAAGTTTGGAAAGCCATGTTGCAGCCCACATCGGTCTCACCTCTCGTCAGGGCAAAGCTGGCTGAGGAATTCTGGGAGTTGAAATCCACAAGTCTTAAAGTTGACAAGGTTGGAGACTCCTGCTCTAGTGTATATGCAATATGTTCTTACTGGACAAAAGGGAGAATGTCTATGACATAAAAGTCTACTGCTCTTTGTTTGTTTAATTTATATCCCACCTTTATTTTTTTTATAAAGAACTCAAGGCAGAGAACATACCAAATACTTCTTCTTCCTTCTATTTTCCTCACAACAATTCTGTGAGGTGGATGGGCTGAGAGAGTGTGATTAGCCCAAGGCTATCCAGCTGGCTTTCATACCTAAGGCAGAACTAAAGCTCACAGTTTCCTAGTTTCTAGTCTGGTGCCTTAACCACTAGACCAAACTGGTTCTCTTTCCTGGTACATGTTGATATATACCATAGAAGGTATATATTTCTTTTCTGGTATATGCTGATGCAATGGGTGTACCTATTTAAGCTGACCACATTGACCAAGGTCACCATTTCCATTCCTACTGAAAGCTTGGACATTTAAGATAAATATTTCTTTGCTAAAGAAATATTGCTCACTCTTCCCACCTTTCTTTTACAGTCCATCTTCTGTTGTAGGATATTTGCAGTGAGTATTGGGTGGATGAAAGAACTAAACCAGCTAATTAACACACACACACACCCAATTCCACTTTCCCTAATCATTTGCAAACATATCCTTCTCTTGGAAAAAAAACGATTGCAGGATTTGGGTATGGCTAGTCTAGAGAAAAGAAGGCACCAACGTTCCAAGTAATGTACCCATAGAAAACAAACTCTGAGGCACTTGAGTTCCTCAAAGAACAGTTTATTAGACACATCATTTTGGCACAGACTGGTGAAAGCCGACTCTGGGGTTTCCCGCAGTTTTCACCTAATTAAAAGATTTCCCCTCCCCACCCCCAAAGTCACTGGTCACACTGCCCAATCCAGGTGCTGGCTGGTTACCGTCTCCTCCTCTGGTCAGCCACCTGTGAGAACATCCTTGGTTCCCAGGGGAAAACTTTTATTGTTTTGACTACAAAACCCCATCTAACTATTTCCCCCTCCCACTGCTGTGTGGCAACCCTGAAGCCTCCAAGATGGCTTTGGCCAGGATCACTTTAGGGTTGACAGAAGGACTAGGGGTGATATGATAGCAGTGTTCCAATATTTGAGGGGCTGCCACAAACAAGAGGCATTTTCCAAAGCATCAGAAGGCAAGATAAGAAAAAATGGATGGAAATTAATCAAGGACAGAAGCAGCCTGGAATTAAGGAGAAATTTCCTCACAGTGAGGACAATTAACCAGTGGAACAGCCTGCCTTCAGAAATCGTGGGTGCTTCATCACTGGAGGTTTTTAAGAAGAGACTGGACAGCCACTTGTCTGAAATATAGTGTCTCCTATTTGAGCAGGGGTTGGACTAGAAGACCTCCAAGGTGCCTTCCAGCTCTATTCTGATTGGTTGGTTGGTGGTTGGTTGGTTGAAAATGATACGCATTTGCTGCTGAATACATAGTTCTTCCCATTTTCCTCAAAGACTTTATAAACAGAGGGGGACATTGCCCGTACCATAAAGCATTCAAGAACTTGGGCACTTGAAAAGTCTTTATTTATTTGAAATGACAAGTGTTCTCTAGTGCATAATTGATGTCCAACCGGGTACCTGCAAGATCATCAAGCACAAAAAAATGTGTGCTGCCATTGGAAGAACAAAACAATCTGTTTCCCACACAACACAACAGCTTTGCTATTTGCCATTCGTTAAATAAATGAAAAGAGTCAAACAGGTTCAGCAACTGTAGCTAGGAAATATATAGCTTTACTTTCCACTTACTTACATTTTGTAACTTCTTTTATTAAAATGTAAACTTTAAAAGCAGCATTTATCCAGACACTTCCAAGGGTTTCACACCTGCTCTTGTAAGTCAAATAAACATGATTTCATTGCTTAGAAGTATATTATTTCTAGAAATGTGATTACCTTCTTTCTTCTGTGTTGTTGATCTAATTGTTATGTTTTTGTTTTCTGCTCCACATAAAGCTGTATTTTGGAAAGCTATAAAGCTACAGGAAACATGCAAGGTATCCATTGAAGCAGGCTGCAGTAAAATTAGATTTGTTATTTTGTTATTGTTCATTTAAAACGTTCTTTAAAGCAAGCTTGTTTTGGAGATCACAGAGTTGGTTGCCAGGACAACTACTTGCATGGCAGGACAGATATTTTAGGACAATCTTGTCCAAATGGTGCCCTGCCGATATATTAAGCTGCAACTTCAAAATTACCAAACAATATGATTTGGTGAAATTGTAGAATAAAGAAAATAAATTAAGAGATATGGAGAAGTAAAATTTGATTCACAATGATTTCTAAAAAAATCAGCAGGGTTGGGTTTCAAAAGGATTTTGCTATATTGGAGTTTTAAAATAACAGAAAGTCCAATCAGTTTAAATGTTCATATTAATTTTTCAGAATTGAACTAAATGTAGGATCAACTTCCTTAAAATTTAAATCTTTTCATTTTAAGAATAATACGATCAATATGTAGAAAGTTTAAAGAATCAGAGCCTGTATACAGATATAGAAATATAGGAAACTCTTCAGTTTAACAGACTAATTGGGTATAAGGTTTTATAAAGCAGAAATGTCCATTAAATCCAAATGAGCTTTACACATTTTACATATGCACAAAATAGCAAATGGGATTTTGTATCTGCACAGGAATATACAGTATAAGGACAATTTTTATTATTACATCCAAATACTGCTAAACTGAAGTATGTTTGTGTCAAGGATTTGTTGTACAATAATTATTCAAATTCAGGACTATAAAAATGACATAAAGCTAAAATTAATGATCAGTAATTAATTTTACAAATAATTGTACAGATATTTATATATGCGCAAAATTAAATGATATCCCCACACTCGTTATAGATATTTTATTCAGGATACTGTATTTAATAATGATAATGAAGTGTTTTCTTTTGTTTCTTTTTCCACAAAGAACCTCACATGGTGAAGCTATTTCTATCTTTAGACCTTGTGCATTATATTTCAACAAATGCTTTACCTTTCTTAGAACTGAATATTTACAGAGCATTGCTCACTCCTGATTCCAGAAGCCATTTTCAGCAGAATACAGATAATGCATATAGAAAGTAGAATCAGACTGAGTTAATTAGGACACAGATTTCTGTCTCATGCTCATAATATTGCTTCCTTTTTTTTGTGTTGTTTCCTGTTTTTTACACTCTTTCAAAGATTCTTGATTCTGAACCTTATGCTCAGGTTCTTGGATCTCTGCACATGTGTGGGCTTCATCACATATAATGCCACTCCTGTTCCCTTTATGCCAGCGTTTTCTAGTTTTGAGTTTCATCCCATCAGTGTCAATAATGCCTATTGAATCTAGATCTATACTCCATATCCTGAGTATTTGTATAGAGTCACTAGAACCCTTCCTGCATCTATATACTCATTATTCAATGCTCCCACATGCTGGATATCACCCATGGTCCTGTATCCAATACGTCACTCACTCTACAGGAGGATGGGGGGTGAAGGTTTCTCCGCTTTCATAAGATTCAGCACAGAGCCTTTGGATTAGCTTTTCAGGATGTCTTGCAAACATATTCTTCCCATCTCATTGAGGTACGGTCCATCTAGAAGACCCTCATCAGAGATTGACACTATCAGCATATTCCGTTGTTCACTTTTGTTTTTTCTCTTTTCCTGGGCCACATCCTTGACTGGAAGCAGTGAGGGAAAAAACTCTTGGTGCCCCCCTCCCCCAGCTTCTTCATTCTTCTACCCAGCGCTTATAGTCCCTTGCAGCAGCTCCAAGAATATGCTGTATTATTTGGCTTCACGGGTCCTTTAATTCCTCTTTTTTCCATCAAAGCTGGATAGCAATTCCTAGTTGCTTCAGGTAACCAGTTCACTATGGTAATATTCCTTAATCAATGGGCGCCTGAGTGTTGATTAATACATAGTAAGTGACTGCAAGTATGGATAGAATTGTTAGCACTCATTTCTCTGAACCAAGAAGAAGCCTTTTGTGCTTTAAGAGCACAGCCCATCTACAGGCAAGGCACAAGTAAACAAGCCTTTGTAATACATAGACAAGGCCAGCCATAAAGCAAAATGGAAGTGATTTATGGGGATAAAAAAAGAAAAGAAAAGTCAGTATAAAGGCAAGTTCCAACAGCTAAGGTTTCTGCTGGGAATTTGAATAGGCACCACTACTCTCTTAATGGTAATAAACTAGTCTGGATTGTAAATTCTTGGCCAGATTTTCAACTGATATAAATTGGCATCATACCTTTCTTTTAAATGAAGGTGTCCTCTTAAGCAATTACAGTTCTTGTTTTTTTACATTCAGGAATATTACGTAGTAGATCCTTCTGGAGAACAGAGAATTTCAGAATGAGGAAAGTGGAGTTGTATTAAGAATTAGAAAATCGGAAAGTCAGGCCTACGTCTACAGCTACCGGTATTTGTCTAGCTCTCCTCATGATGAGCAGCAGATGAATATTGCCTGCCATTTCCAATTGTCCATATAGTATTCCTCTTCCTCCTACTGAAAAGTGTCATTTGACAGCATTAATGAAATTCAAAATTGTTGTTGCTAAACAGCTTTCAGTAGCGCCCAGTAAGCCTACAGCTGTGAGAGAAGAGAGACTATTGATATGTAAGGAAGCATTTTGCTGTTCCCACCTCCTAACCTTGAATTATATTGATGGGCTCCTGCTTGGGCAATACTTCTAAAAAAATTCTGAGGCTCTTGATATGAACAGTATAACATTTCTTGAAGATATTTTCTCAGTTACTTTGCAGTTGTTTGCACAATGGCTCTGATAAGCATGCATATAAGAAGATGAAACCCCAGTTCATTCTTTCTTCTATTCCTAAAGTCCTTGGAAGTCTGATTGCAAGAAAATAAATCCTTGGCCTATAACATTTGAATAACCTTGTATATTATGGTTGTGTTTGCAAACTCCATGACATTTGAAAAATCACCAGTCTGAGTATCTGGGATCACATATACCACCTGTTTCAAGGAGCACTTGACACTAGGCTTAAATGTTGAGTGAGTGAGTGAGTGAGAGTGAGTGAGAGGGAGAGGGAGAGGGTGGGAGGGAGAGATACTTTGCCCACTCCTGAACTACAGCCTTAATCCAAATTTCTTTAGCAGCAAATGCAGGAATACTTCAAACCAATGTTTTCATATGCACATACTTTTACACATAGAAACAGCCTACAAGTAGGTGCAACTCCCACATTTTTCTAAACATCTAAACATTCCAAGAACATTCCTGGTGGTTGGCAGCAGAACTGATAAGAAAATTCTACCAAGGTTTCTTTAATGCCACAATGCCTGTAATGCTACCTTCATCTATCACCCAGTAGAGGTCACTACAGAATGAGCAATGAAAGTGAAATTCCTTGAATGAAATATTTAGAATGCAATAGAGCAGGTCTTACTTGTAGTTTTGTTGTAGCCTCGTTCAGAAGCCCATTAATTAAACATCAGTTCCAATGATGCTGGTAACACAGTGTCCATTACAAGCAATGAATCATTTGATCTTGTGTGATCAAAAATAAAATAGATTAAATTTATGTTAACCACTTTACACTTTTTCCCAGAAGGTATATATTTTGTGGAATGCATAATGGGTATTAACTATTATCAAAGAAATTATTCAGTGTGTATAATGTATATTGTGTGAGCTCATATCAGGTTAGAAATCAAGACACGATGAGATTTAGCCCTGCCTTAGGCATAAAGCCAAGTAGGTAATTTTGGGCAGGCTCTCTCTTTCTGCTCTAAGAAAAAGAAAGTAATGGCAAACCACTTCTGAAAAATGTTGCCAAGGAGCTGCATCGACTTGTCCATGTAGTTGCCAGAAGTCAAGGCTGACTTGAAGATACAAAGTATGCTACATATAACATAATGTAATGTAATAACGTATGTATTATAATATAAATAACAATATAAAACTATCTTGTGTCTCTTCTGTTTCAAATAATAAATATGAGCCAAGTTCGACACAATCTGATTAGTTTAGAGACAGGAAGGTGTGTGCGTGGAACGATAGAGTACCTGGCAAATGAAACAAGATTATATCTACTTTCAGCAGGAACTACCCAGCAAAGTGCCACCTGATGGGTCACCCAATGTCTTTTCTCCCCAGCATCAGCACTGTGTATGTCCTTCATTTAACATCCTTCATGAAGCTCCAACATAGTGCTGCTCATGGGCATTGTAGGAAATTAAAAGCTGGTAGAGAGCTTGCACCCATGTTCCCCAAGAAGAACAAAAGCACTGAAGATGTCCCAAGAATGCCAGAAACAGTGTTAGCCATGGCCTATAATTAGTTATACCTAGTGATACCTAGTTGCCTCAACCTTTTCATTCTTCTCTTCACCTAAGGTGACTTCAACTGAGTCAACTTAGAACTCTACTTTTATTTTGATTCTTAAAATATAGGCTGTGATTTTTTTCTTAATGTTTTGATTACTGTTTAATTGAATCCAAGTGACTTAATCTCAAGCCCACATTCGGTTTTACCTGCAAACACTGATATTTAAGTACCAACCACTACTATTTCTTGGCAGAAACAACCCTGTTCAGACAATATTCTCGCTATTGCCTTTTTGGGGAGAGGAGAGTTCCTATGCTTTTGGAGTCCATTGCATACTTGGGAAGAATTATCTTGATTCCATGCTTACTCTTTGATTTAACAAAAAAAAAAGCTCACAAGTTACAAAGCAAAGGATAGTTTTTAATATCCCTTTTGTTTGGAAGCATGCCTCCAAAAAAGGGAAAGTGAAATATCCTGCAGGGGAGTAAACGAAAAAAAATTGGCAGCTGCTTTTGAATTGTCATGTTCCCCTGTGACAGCCATGTTGTAAAGATATACCTCCCCTGGCAACCATTTTCAAGTGTGCCTTCATCATGTTTTCAAAATTGCCTGGTTACCTGCAAGGTCCAAAAGGTTAAGATTCATACTACAGAGGGTGAGGAAGAAGTGCTGATAGGTTGCAGACAAAACATCTGCTCATCATGGCAATTTAAATTCTGTTTTTGATATAGTATATATTAAAGTATACTATATGTCATTTTGTCCAAGTGTTTGGGCTCATTTACAGGTTTTGGGATCTAAGAATTGGACAGATTATTGTAGCTGTTTGGCCTATCACATACTTTAACATAGGATTACAGGGTTAGAAGAGAACTTGGAGGTCTTCTAGTACAATCTCCTGCTTGAGTAGAAGACCTTATATCATTCAAGAGAAAGGTTGTTCAAGCCAGGTTCAAGGTTTGTATACTGCCCTAAACAACTTGAGATCAGGTTATGCTATAGACTATGCTCCTTATTTCACATCACTATGTTTATCTAGAGGGATCTACAAGTAGTTTTTCTTGAGAAACTTCGCATTCTAGAAGTTTTATTCCAATACCACAACAAAACAATCATGAGTATCTAGTTTTCCCATCACCTCCTTTCAGAACCTGTTCTATGCTTTAATCTCTCTTATTTTAACACTGACAGTAGTCAGTGGGAGAAAAAAGAGAAAAGTTCAGGAGTCTAAATAGGGCATGATGCAATTTTTTTTTTAATCATCGCCTGTCTACTGCAAATATGCCCCATCATCTGCTTTGTGCTCCTCCCAATACAGCAAAATCCCTTGCACAGTGTGGAGTAAAAAGTGATCAGTGAAGATAATCAACCTTTTTCCTAAACAGTGCGACTGGAATGATGCCATACCATGTGGGCACTGTGGGAAAACAAATGGCAGCCAACTACACTATTTCTCTCACATTCTCCCCTCACCTACAGTATACCTATTGATGCTTTCAAATCAGTCTCGACTCCTGACAACTTCATGGACAAATTCATGGTGTTTCCATGGCACCTTTTTCAGAAGTGGTTTACCATTGCCTTTTTCCTAGGGGATGACGTTAGTGACAGATCATTGTGGAGAAAATCTGTCTCCGTGGTCACTAAGAGTTGGCAGTGATTTGACAGCACATAATCAATCTGTCATTGAATCTTCCTAGGGAAGAGAAAAAATGATCAGCTTAAAGTTACGCAGCTAGCTTCATACCTAAGACAGTTCTCAAACACATGGTCTCTCTGCTTCCAGCTCAGCACCTTTAATCACAACACCAAAAAGGCTTTCTATTTCTATCTCTATACCTAAATACCTGTCTATATGCCTGCAGTTTTACCCTTTCAAAATAAAAAGTAAAAAATCCATCCACAATTCTTTATGTGTAATTGGAATAGCCATCTTCTTAGTTGAAGCTATCTCTTTTTGATTTAAACTAATTTGTTAAGGAGATATCTGCTAGATGCCATTTATGTTAACTTTGGAGATTTCTGATGAAGTTCCAAATCAACTTTATGATCACTATATACCTGTAATACGATTGACTGGTTGATTTTACCGAACTTATAGGCCACTTCAATCAGAACCAACTCTGAGTGGCAAACAATTTTTCCTGAATAGGTCCAGATAAAAACAACACAAAAGACAATATACAGCTACAACACAATTAATAAAATCATCTATACAAGACCCAGTGATGAAATACAATTGGCACATTCCAGTTTCTCAACAGACAAAATTAACACCTTGCAAATGCTCAAGGGAAAACCAAATCATTCAGTCCCCAGGGCCTGTTTAAATAACCAGATCTTAATGGCCTTCCTAAAAGCCAGAAAGGGAAGGAGTTCATGAAATGTCTTGGGGAGCAGGGAATTTCCATGAAGTAATACAATATTCTCAAAGGCCTGTTTCCTATGTGACAAGAACAGAGTTGTTGTGACCTTAGTAGAGCTTCAAATTCATGCACTTTAGAATTCAGTTCTCAAACCACAATGAAGCTATTGGAATTTCTAGGCTGGCATTTCACCTCAATGATACCTTTGTACCACCAATAAACAATTATGTAAGGCAATAGGCGGGCATAACTTCATGATGGACAGGCTTTTCTAAAATGGCCAAGTTTCTTCTCCCCATATCTGCAATTTTTTCTATATTGAGAATTACTCCCTTAAGACTCATCAGATTCAACACTGAGTTGGGAATGCAGTGTAGTCAATGTCTTCAGCATTGTCAAGGGAGAAGCAGTAGATTCACATATTCCAACAGGCAGTTCTTTATTTACTAAGCAATGAATCACAAGCTAGGAATATACTGAAGCAGTTTTCCATATTCCTGTAATCAGATTTTCATGCCATTTATACCAGTGATACTGGCAGAGGAGTGGGAATGAATCACATGATCAGGGAGATCTCTGTGATTGCAGTCATGCAGTGGGATACTTAAGTTCAACTACTGATGTGTAACTATATTTCCAGCACTCCAATCCCAATATTTGGCTTTGAGGCTGTGTGTGTGTGTGTGTGTATGTTGAATACATATACAAGCTTTTCTGGCTTATACTGCAGATTACATCCAAGTTGCAAGTTGATTTGCAGTATTTTAAAAGACATTCTGTAGACATTATTCAGGTAAATGGTACTTTTTCTACTTGAATTGCTATGATAACAAGCTCTGCTAAGAGGCAGGTTAATTATTGATTAAATTAACAACTGTGGAAACATGTAGTCCATGAGAACAAGTAACTGCCTTTTCCAAATGCATGTGTATGTCGCTAACTACTTAAAGCTTTTGATTCAACTTCTACCCCACACAAAGAGGTTGCTAACAACATCTTATTTCCAATACCACTGTATTCCAACGGCATCAGAGGCTTGTCTGCTGACTGCAAGCAAGTTATTTAGGAAGCCAAGTCATTAACCTTTAAAAAACATGGCTTTATGGTTGGATTGAGAGGGAGCTACATGTGGTAAAGATGTAGATGTAAATTTACTACACTGTTTTGTGGCAGAGATATTCTGAAAGTATGCAAGGCTGAAACGATTGTGTTTTCTTTCTTTCCTCAGTAAAATGTCTCAAATACTTCTAAACATGCCAGGATCTCCTCAGATGCAAACTTTCCTTTGCTTAAACTGCTGAACTACTTGTGTAACCGGGCATGGCCCCATGGTCAATTGTGGTCAAGGAGCATCTTTCTGTAAAGAACTCCACACTGCTGTTACACAAAGGAGTTTGCTTCGAAAAGAATAAAAAAGGTGTGCATGTGGGAGGGACTTCTTGAGCTGGATTTTTTTTTTTGGAGGGGGGGGAATGGATGAACATTAACCAGACTTAATTCTTGCAAGTGTTTGTCTTGCCATGGATCTGCTGGGAATGAAAATCCCAAATGTGTTTTTAGTGAGATGTATTGCCAACATTCTTCTATACATAAAGTGAAGCTGTTGCCTCATGATTTCATGATCAAAATTCTAGATTAAAGTTTTTAAAATCTATTAATTAATGAAAGAAAAGATCTCTAATGTAATTCAAAACAAAACATATTTAGGACACACAAATCTGAGGGTTTTTTTCCTTCCCAGGAATAAAATTAGAATAATAAGAACATTGAAATGTGAACCAAGTTGCAAATAAACTTGCTCCAAAAATGCTTGCCAAGGTTGCATTTTTAAAAATCTTGTTCATACCACAGGGTGTTGTGTATATACTGTATTTGTATTGTGATCAATTCTGAAAATTTTTGAAAAATGACCTTATTTAGGAGAAGGAAAACTGATGACAGCACTCTTAACTTTCATATAATGAAAGAGCTTCATAAAAATCAAGGTTTCCTGTTACAAAAAACTACCATGGATGAAAAGGGGAAATGGTGTAACTCAGAAAACAAAGCCTCTGACATCCGGTTGCCTTTATTTCGAGATTTAATGTGAATTCTGAGATGATTCAGACTCCATGTAATAGACATTTACCCACCTGGTATTTTTAACATGTATAAGTTTGTTTAACTATTTAATTTATATTCTTTCAGTTAAAATCCTATTAAAGCTTGGAACAGATACTTAAGAGGATTAGATTTGATTCTGATATTCCATTCAAGACCATCCTTAATATTTGGGTACAAGGAAGCAGATACCTCAAATAGTGGAGTAATTGGAATTGTTCCACTGCCAGGAACAATTGCTTAAGTGTGTCTATTCCACCTTTCTTTCCTAGATGAGTCACCGCCTCGGTGTCCACTATATAAAATCTCTCAGAATCACTGCTCAGGTGAGCTCTGCTGCTGTTTCTACTAAGGCAGGTGAGTCCAGGAAGGACCATGCAAGAGGAGAGAGTAAGAAGCAAGGGACCGCAGTGGCAGGAAGGGCAAAGGGGAGTTGGCAGATCCTTCTATCTCAGGGGCAAGTATTCCTAGACTGCCCATACTCAAACCAAGTTCAGCACTATAAAAAGGGGAAAGTGTGAGGGAAGGAGGGAGGCTGAAATGGAAGACATGGAGGAAGATGAAAAAATGATAGAAAAAGCAGAGCTGAACAAGATGAGGAAGCTGTGTTTGAACAAAAGGTTTATAAAGCTCTTTCTGGATCAGACTAAAGTTGGGAAATATGTTTAGTCCACGGTTTCAATAGATCTGAGGTAATAATCCAGACAAGAAAAGTAAAATGGGCAATGAGAGTCAGTTTGGAAGTTGTGGGTGCTCCATCACTGGTGGTTTTGAAGAAGAGATTGGACAGTCATTTGTCTCGAATGGCACAGACCTCCTGCTTGAGCAGGGAGATGGACTAGAAGACCTTCAAGGTCCCTTCCAACTCTGTTATTGTTATTCTGGTGTAGTGATTAAGGCATCAGACTACAGCCTTTGAGTTCTAGTCCTGTCTTGGGCACAAAGCCATCTTGGTGCCCTTGGGCTAGTCATTTTCTCTCATCTCTAGGAAGGAGGGAATGGCCAACCACTTCTGAAAAATCCTTGCCAAGAAAACTGCAATGACTTGTCCAGACAGTCTCAAAGAATCAGATACAACAGAACAGAAGGAAAAGAAAAGAAAAAAGACAGGCAATAGCTTGATGTAAGAAAACTTCACCTGTATCCTTTTCCTGCCCAAAAAGACCCCTTAAACGTTCACATTTGTATGGTCCCTGTCTTTGGCTTCACATTTGGATCTGTGCTTTTGCCATCCTCTACCTTTTATTCTAATTTAATATCCTCTAAACAAAAATAGTGAGGTGCATATTAAATGTTTCCTTCCCAGTTTTTGTAAGAACATCTCATCTCACCCCAAGTTCCTTTCATAAAAGTAACATACCATAGGCCAGAATCCAAACCCTTCTCAAAGACACCATTTTCATAACTAGTTTTCTAATTCCAGGATCCTGATTTGTTTTCTTGTGTCTTGAACTCTTATTCAAAGAATTGGTTAAAAATGTATGTTCCCAATTCCTTCATCTTCCTTCTCAAGGCCTTATAGTTTCCTTTCAAGGTTATTTTTGCTATGTGATTCATTCACATAGGATCAGTTAGAAAGGACAATAGGTAGGTTTTAGAACATCCTATATGCAGGCACTTGGAAGACAATTAAACTTTCCTCATGTCTTACAAAATTCCACACATAGCTTTTTCAGTTCCTCTTAGAAGGAATCAACACACCTCTTCTTCCTCAGCATGGCTCTTAAATTTCCTTAAACCATGGGGAATCAAATGTCTACAATATGTCATGGTATGCCTTGTTCAGGTGGCTGTGAGGAAAATCCTGATTTTATTGACACTGAGTGGTTCCTGATCTTCCTCCTTTGGGTCACATGCTAATTAGCCCTCTGCCAAAAGATTTTCTTGTTCCTTGTTCCTTGGTGTTTGCTTATTTCTCTGCCTCTCCTGGAGAGCTTCAGCTGTTCTGTATAGGAACCTCTATCTGTTTCCCTTTTTCTGGTCAGGTGAACATGCTTCCAAACAATGGTGACACTAAAAGCTAATCTTTTCTTTTGAAGTAACAAGTCTTCTCGCTTCTCCTCCAATAAGGAAACAGGCTTTCCCTTGAAGCAGGTGTAGTTTTGGCCTTGTTCAGGAAGGAAGACAAACATTGCACATAATTTGCAGATCATAATGATGCTTCCTTTGCTGTCCATGTTACTGCCTGACATCTCCTCTAACTAATTCATTCTGTTTGCTCCCTGGATGATTGTTCTGCTTACAAATTCCCAGAAGATTGCTCTCAGGATGAGGACTAGCCTGCACTAAAGGTGGAAAAAATGAAAAAGAAAGGAAAAACACTCATCTCCCACAGAACTCCCTTGCCAAAGTGTTTGCTCTTCCATATTGACAATCAGTAGCAATTATCAATCAGTCAACCAATCCAATCAGCAAAAAAGGAACCCTGGTGGCACAGTGGTTAGAGTACAGTACTGTAGGCAAACTCTACCACAGCCTGGAGTTCAATCCTGATGGGGCTCAATCTTCTTCATTTAGAGGTTGGTAAAAGGAGGACCCAGATTATTGGAGGCAATATGCTGACATTGTGAACCGCTTAGAGAGTGTGTAAAGCACTATGGGATGGTATAAGTGCTATTGCTGTCTATCTTCCTCATTGGTTCTCCCTTCTGTACTATTTTTCCCAAACCCCTTGCCAAATTCAGTTTTGCTCTCTCTAATCATTCAGTCATATACAGGTAGTAGCATGGTTTTGGAAAGATTTTCGTCTCTTACCTCTTTACCCTTAGATTTTTCCTGAACATAGAGTTATAACTTTTCTGCAACACCAGCATTCCATGTAAAAGTATTCAAGGTTCAGCTGGTACAAAATGCAGTAGCATAGGCATTTTTGATGCTTGTTGTTCAGCACATGTAACACCATTGCTGCACAAGCTGCACTGGTTACCAGTATGCTTCTGGATTCAAATCAAGGTGCTGGTGGCTACTTTCAATGCCCTTCGTGGCTTGGGGCCAGGTTACTTACAGGACCATCTCTCCCTAGTGGTATCTATCCATCTGGTTAGATCCAGCAGGAAAGGCATGTTTCAGGTTCAGTTTGTCAGGAAGTGTCATCTGGCAGGACCCAAGAAGAGAGCCTTTTCTGTCATGGCACTGGTATCCTGGAACATCATTCTCTCAAATACAACAAATAAATTCCCATGTCAAGAAAATATACCTACCTAATCTGACAGAACAGTGGAGCGTAAGCAGGACACAGGATGAATTGGGAAGGGACTCTGTCAATGTGCCCCCAAGCACCCTGAAGATCAATAGTAAATTAAATTTTAAATGTCTAAAAATATCCCAGTTGAAAGGTCAACGGGATGGAGAATCCACCAAACACTGTCCTGTCCTACATTAAAGCAATAAGTATAGCCCTATTTGCATGCCTTCTCGGTGTTGCAGTTTATGTTGATATACTTTTCTGCCCACCAAGAAGTACAGCAATGTTTCTCAATCTTGCAAATTTAGGATATATGGACTTCAATTCCCAAAGGATCCAGATGCTCATAAGATTGCAACAAAGCATTCGTTTTATTGTATCTTCTTTTATCTCTACTCACCTGGATTTTTGCAGCCCGGATCTGATGACCCTACATTTTGTCATTCTCATTAAATTGTTTGTAATCGTAAACAATGATAGAATTATCAGAAGATAACTTGGATTTAATTTACAGATATAAACATTGTATAGCTCTATTTTATGATTGTTATAAGGAGAAGCTGATCAGAAATTCAGTAAAATATAGGAAAATTCAAGATTTTTTAAATAAACTTAGTTCAATAATTTCAAAGCTTACAACTACCCACAAATGAACATTTTTAAGAGGAGAGCATTTTAATAACAATAATATTTTAATCTGATGGATTATTTTACTGTTTGGAGGGGAGCGATATTATGCTGTTTGAACTTTTATAATGCGTAGGGATAAATACACAGTATATTTCTTCAAGTCAGCTTTCTCTACTGAGGTTGTTTGGGGGCAAAACAACTGCAACATCCTTTACAATTCACATGGGGTTCTTGTGCCATCTGATAACAGATTTCAATAGCCATTTAGCTGCCACAGCTGGCCCTTATTTTTAAAGTTCAAAACTCTCAAATACCAAGTCTACAAGTTGAGTGGAGAATTACCTCTGATTATTCTTTATCTTGTATCTTTCTCTGCTGCTCTTAAACAACATTGTTCTTTGTGCAAACTAGTTTAGACTTGGTGGGGAAGGGAAGGTCTACACACCAGGCTCCCTGGTGCCTGCTTCTCCCACCCCAGCCCTCGATAAAACTACATTTCAAAAGGAAATCTTGATATAACCTCCACAAAAACTGTGGCCAATAAAGTTCCCACCCAATGAACTAACGCTGCAACTAGGAAAATATATTGTTTTAAAGGGGTCAATATATAAAACTCCATAGGGCTTTCTTTTATTTGCCCCTCCCTCATCTACAAGATGCAACTAGATTTTATTGAAACAATCGGCAAACAATTCAGTCAACAATATTCTTATCCTAAACGGTAGTTATCAGCCGAGGCAGCTGTTACAATCTTTCACTGGAATACTTTAAAAAGCTCACAGTCCAATTCAATAACGTATTGTTTGGGTAGCCGTGTTTGTTTAGAAGTAAATCACTCATAAATGTGTAATTTCCTGCTGATACCTAATAGCGTTTGGTGACAGGAAGCCATTTAGAACAGGCTGAAATGCTAAGATACGCCATTCTCAAAATTCACTCCAAAGTTTGACTTCAGCCTGAGTAGGACAGCCACACTTTCTCCAACCTAAAATTGACATATAAAGGTAGCCCTTATTATAATGATTGTTTCTGATTCTCAGCTCGGTATGAAATTAGAAACATATCACATTCACCATTTTTTTGGTTGCATATAGTCTTCTTATCAATAACAAACTGATTTTTATTCAAGGTGCAAGCAGTAATAGGATCCTTCATATCCTGTCTGTCCATCTTCCTGGATATGCTGTGGATTAAAATGTTGATTACAATTTGAGTCATGTTGCTGGTGTGGCGGAGTTGCTGCTGTGGAGAAGGTTGACAAAGACAGGAAAGCAACAGATTGTCTTTGTCAAACCTGTGATCTAGAAGATACCCTAATAAATTCCATATGGCCTTAACAGGTAAGATGAGGGAGAGCTCTTTGTATGGAGTTATAAGCCATTGTGGCATCAACAGTCAGCAGGCCAGACTTTGGCATATGTGCATGCAGTTTTTGAAGATTATTTTATGAGCTCCAAGAAGCCAAAACATAAAAAGATAAGGGGAATGGAGAAGAAAACAGTGAAAGCAGAATTTTGCACACTTAGATTAAAAAGACTAATCTTGTTATGAACTTTGTTCCGAAGTCCTGCACTGCTTTTTCCAGAACATCTGCCCGTAACTGCCAAAAATAAATATAGCCAAACACACAAATAACCTTTTGAACATTCAGCTAAGCATCCTGAGTATTCAATTGAATAGAAAAGCAGGACATGGACTGACTAAATTTATAAACTATTTCATCCTGATCTATTTCATATGTTATTTATTTATGCATTACGCTGCCATCCTGCCTGTTTCCCCAAAAGCTCAAGGTGCAAACATAGCATTTCCTTCTCCATCTCCCTAATAAAATGATGGGAGAAGAGGTAATGCAAGAGCCAAAGCCTCACAGACACTTTCCATCATTAAATACAGACCTGAACCCGAGTTTTTCAGTCTTTATCTAATTATTACATCACACTGGTTATAGCAGATTCTATAAACTGAAGTGCTTTCTGTGGGTAACTAGGAGGGCCACATGTAGTAGTTGGCAGAGAACAGATTGACCACTCAGTCTGGTTTCAAGAAAAGGAACATAATAGAAGGCGCAGGAGCAGGTTCAAAGTTCCCATTAAGAGAGCACACTTTATATGGAGAAGGAGGTGTCACATGGTCAGAATCAGATAAATCCTCTTAACTAGCATAAAAGGTTCTGCATTTCTTTGGAAACTAATGCAATAATTTTATATTTTTTATTTTATATATACATATATATAAATTGACATATGCACATTTATGCAAATCTGTATCTTTTTTTAGAGGATGTTACGATGCCTCAATGGCCCCTCTACTGATAACCTGACCAATACGATAAAAAGAAATAATCACAGTATGTATGTTTTTAGTTGTCTTTCTTCTCCCCAACAATCATGACATGAAATCCAAGGAAATGTGCAACATGAATACCTGCTTTTTCCATGCCAGCTTTTAGAACTGTTTCCTTTTCATATTTCCTGAGTGGTTTAAATAAAAGACAGCCTGGCTATGGCTGTTTTTCAGATTTTTTTTTCCCCAGGAAACTCCTGACAGTTAAAAGAAGAATAAAACATTCAAGGAATGTGCTTTAGAGCTACTTTAAGATCTTTAAAAACAAAGATGTAGCTATTTAAAATGTGTGTTTGACTAAACAATATCATGATTTTTCATAAAATTTGGAAAGTACCCTTTCTTATCAGTCCTCTTATTTGCTGGGTCAAACCAACAAGTTTCAGTCTGCCTTTTGCACAACTTGGTGTCACGTTGTGTTGCATTTCAACTTACAGAATCCCTAGCCAGTTAATATAACCAAAGACTATTGAGGCTTTCTTATGGAAAGCAAAGCACAATACATGTTAAGGTATTAGAGAAGTCTAAGGATAAGCAGTCATTGAAGTCCAAATGTAAGAAATATAGCAGATGGCCTATGGCTGATCCCAAATTTGGGAAATGAGGCGTTTGTGATAGTGCCCGGTAACTGACTTGCATTTTTTTAAATTAATCCCTGACAGAGACAGCCTACTAAGATAGGTTCCTCCTCCTATTTACTCTCAAGAGCTATGAAATAACAAACTTCCAGTTCTAATTCCAAGTAGAGAATTATTTTCCTCTTTTGTCTTAACAAGCACCTAAGACCTGCTAGAGATTTAATCTTCATTATGTAACCCCCCTTTGCTGGTGCCTAAGCCAAGCAACTCCAGGGGTAAAGGAGGAGAGAGGCTACAACAGTTGCTTAATGAAAGCAAACTCTTTGTGAATCATATCTATAGATTACCCCCTCAATGTAACCCAGACTCATTATGGTACACCGAGGGGAGTAAATCTCTGATGCTGCAAATACAGAGACCATTTTAATAAATCTTTATTAATTATAAGCATCCTGGACCCCTTCACTAACGCTCATATTTTTTTTTATATCTGACTTTCAATTATGCTAACCAAAACCAGATAGTGTCCCAAAGTCTGCTCTCCAGATTCAAAAACACATATAGTCCATACTAGGAAGATCAATCTCAACTTGGGAGAAATAACAGGGACAAGGTGAACATAGTTCACTATCCTCCTGTTGAATCTCGCCCAGGAGATCACAGGTCCCAGGGAGTGCCAGGAGTAGTTAGGAGATAATGTGTGTCAAAGGATTTGCCCTGCATCCTAACCACCAGTGTTGAAGAAACAAGTGAAAATCAGCTTGGTTCCTAAAGATATATGATATTTCACCACAAATAGCAAAATCTCTTGGGATAGCTTTAGCAAATGGCAAGACACCAAATTAACTAAAAGAGAGCAATATATTTAAAATAATATAGAGAGAGTGGACTTTTAAAGGGATGATATGTAACAGAAACTAATGGAAAGTTCTTCAGGGCACAAGTATAAATGACAGATACCTGCCTTATTAATATTATTTCTGAAAAGGATCTTGAAATAGCAACTGAATGCAAAATAAGTAAGAGTCAGTAGTGATGTGGCTGCAAAAAAAAAGGCAAATACAGTTAGTTTGTATTGACAAAAATATGGTTCCAAGTCACAGGAATTAATTTTTCTACATTTTTCTGCATTGGTAAGATTGCACCATGTGTATTGCATCCAACCCGTGGTAGCACACACCAGAAGGATTCAGAAAAACTGGAACAAATTCAAAGTGAGGCAACAAGGATGAACAATGGACTAGAAACTGTGTCCCATGAAGAGATGTTGAAGGAATACGCTATGTTTAGATTTCAGAAAAGATGCTGAGAAGGGAATACAATCACACTTTTCAAATGCCTCAAGGGATATCACATAGGAGGTCAAGACCTCTCATCTCTTTTTCCAGAGGACATGGATGGAAGGATTTAAGCTACATGAAGGCAGATTCCAGGTGGAAAATCCTTCACAACACTGACCACATCATTTCCCAAATGCCTTCCCATTACGTCTCAGTCTTAAATGTCTACAGAGCTTTGGGCAACTGGACTTCCTTTATTTTTTCCTTGAAGATGTTTCATTTCTCATTCAAGAAATTTCTTCAGTTCTGACTGAACGGTGGGAAATGGAAGGATTTATATTCCTTGCAGTCACTTCCTAAAGGAAAAAAACAAAGAAAGTCCAGTTGCCTCTTGAAAAGCACCTTTGGGGCATCACAGTCTTTAAGGAATTTCTACCAGTTCAGTAGTGAGCATGCTGGCCTAACCTTGACAGGGAAGCCATCCATAGTCTGGGAGATTCAGCAGAGAAACAGTGCCTTTCCAATCCTCTTACCTCTTGTGCATGGGGAAGGCACCAAGAGACCTTGAGAGAATGTACGTTTTGGGTGGGTTACTATGGGCAGAAAAAAATGCCTTTTAAGTTTAGACATATTCAGCACCATCTTCAGTGATAGTAGTAGCACTTAGATTTATATATTGCTTCATAGTGCTTTACAGCCCTCTCTAAACGGTTTACAGAATCAGCATATTGCCACCAACAAATGCAGCAGCAGTCAATTCATACATTCAACTGCCAATCTTTAAATTACAGAAAAACAAAATTATGTATATTTATGTAAGAACTGGCCAGTTAAATGAATGGATCTATTCTCTATGAATTCAAACACCTTCTCTTTAAAAACAACATATCAGTCATAATCATCTATGATAATGAATTTTGTATGCAAATAATAAGGGATGTGAAGATGTTGCTTTCTTTTCCTTGTCAATCAAATATTTATCTTTATGTTAAAATGGGTAAACAAGGGATGAAACCAGTGACAGAATGAAAAAGGCCAAGGGTGTCTACAGAGGGGAGTTTTTAAAGTCAAGCTGGCTGTCACAACCTTGAAATTATGACTGCCATCATCACTTTTTTGATCCCTCGTTGGATGCCCCTTGAAGACAAATGGCACACACAGCATGCAAAACACTCTACACCACCCTGCATGCTGGTCAAAATAAGTTAGCAGTTGGCAGTTGAATAAGTGCTAAGCAAAAGTGCTAAAACAGAGCTAGTCTCTAAAAAGACAGGAGGATGAGAGCTTGGAAGTAGACATCTGTTGCTAGCAGTAGGCTAGTGTAAAATGGGGGTCACAGATTGCTAGATCAAAACTAATAACTGGATCTGCTTTCCCGGCAGGGCCATTAAAGCAGCAGATCCACTATGTGCTCATTCCTCTGTGAATCTGCCCAAATCTATCATCTCTAGAAAACTAAATGTAGCTATTGCTATATACAGTATATAGTGCTTCAATGTAGCTTTTCACTGCTGTGTAATTTTCCCCTGCAGGATTTGCCCCCCCCCGCCCCCCGATCAAGACAGTGGCATCCATAAGATGGAAGTCCAAACAGCCAAGAAAATTGTAGCATCACAATCCAAGCCTCACTTCTGCATATGACATTGATGGACATATAACAAGGACAGGGCTTGGATTATGATTCCCAAACCACATCGCACCAATTTTGACTTCCACCAGCCTATCAAATTATGCTGAATCCAGTTTATATTATTGACTGGAATCTGAATGAGCAAATCAGCTATGAATGTTCAGGCAAGGATGTTTCTACTAAATTTTCAGTTTGGAGCTGCACTGCCTGTTTCCAGTCCAATGTGCCAGTTCAATAGGCAATCAGTACCATCCCATACATCTTGCTAGGGACATATTGGTCAAATATCTCCAGAATTATGTCAGCTGCCTCTCAACTAGCTCTGTCACATGAGAACTGGATGTTTGAGATGCTTGTTATTCTGTATTTTTACATCCTGCTGAATTTTCCTCCAGGCAACAGCTTATCAGTATTCCTTATGTCTTGTTTCATTTTTTCCTCCCCTTTCATGTCCACTTTCTGGCTTATTTATCAATTTTATATAGTTGCCCACATTACCAAAGGCAACAATTTTCCCACCAAACAGGCCCCAACATTTAAGTGCAACATTTTCCCCCATATGTTACCAACAGACTCCCCTAATAAAATGTCTATTTGCAGAAAACCTCACGCAAGTTATATAAATAGTTGCAAATTTCATTCACAGAATTTAATAGGGAATTGTGTCACTGGTGGAGGAAATAACACCTCCTCCACTCCCTACCAGAAAATCCAGATCCTTCCCTGTTATATTGCATATGGTATAATCATCTTTTTGATGACCTAATTTTTAAAAGTTGCCCAATATATCTATTCATCTATCTATTGCAGGAAGAGGAGACAGTTTATAGCTTTCCGTTTTAATTATGCTACTGCTAAAATTAAAAGAAAAAAATTGTTTCATTATCCAGTGCTTTTAGTTGCACTCAGGTGCAACTGTTCAAACAAAAGAATAATAATAAAAAAAGGACATGACTAGTAGTCAACCTTGTCATTCAGGAGCAAATGAATAACTACGAAGCAATCTCACGTTTCCTCTATTTCCTCAAGGACAAAAAGAAACATCTGTCATTCTGAAGGTGGCAAGTTCTTTCTTATGTTTTTTTTTATCTTTTTCTTTTTAAAGAGAAGATAAGCTGTAGAAGATACATAAAACGATGAGTTCACATAAAAGTTACAGTAACTGGGACACAATATTTATGTATTTATTTTGTGTGCATCTGCTATCAAAAAAAAAACTCTCAGCAGTATGGAAATATGTTTAATAAATACATAAACAAAAGCTATGGTTCAGTGAATTACAGACAGAAAAAATATCAAAGATGTAGTATAGAGTTCAAGATCTTTCTAAAGATATCAGAAGAATCTTAATCAGGATTTGGGGACAAGAAGATCTAACAAGGGTGGGCAGCTGAACGCCCAAGGCTACTAATGACCTCTGAATTCCTTTGGAAAAGATTGCAGAAGGTGAGTAGTGTTTTTTTGTTTTTGTTATTCAGAGGTTTGGGAAATTTTAATGTAAGCCCTAAAAGAGGATGTCTTAAAAAAAAAAAAACCCTCACCACAACAGGAAAAAGCAAAAAACACTGCACTAAATAAGGGATTGAGATGGAGAAAAATTGACATTCAGAATCCATTTTAACTGTCAGTGTTAACTGAAGCAACATTTAAAGATTCACATGGAGGTTTCTCTTTTTAAGACTTAGTCACTGCTGGTTTTGGCCCCATGAGAGACATTCAGCCAGAGTGTACAGCTCTTTCTTGCTGTTCCCAGGAAACATAAATGTAAGTCAAATTTTCATATACTGCATATAGCCCACAGCAGAGAAATAATTCAGGTAGGATCGAACAAGCATATAATGAAAATGGTTTAACTAATTTTAATAAGTTAATAATTAAAAATGCAAATTTAATAAAACCCTTAAAATACTTTTTAAACAATAAATGCCTTAAAAGTCTATAAAGAGCTGACAATACAAATAATTCCCTGACAAAAGCTTTTACTTTTGCAAAGCCTCAACTTTGCTTCCAGGTCTCGGCACCAGAAGTGGCCTAGACACTGTCCAAGGTGGTAACTCTTTTGATGTGCCAGACTGGCATCAGCTCTGAGAAGGTTGAGGACAAAATATCCTAATTTGAGCAATTTAAGTCTTCTAGCAATATCTAGAGATACTGATCAGTAGGAGCAGAATTCCTGGGTGAGGGTACCATTCATTTTTTTCACTATGCCTGTCTACATTGGGGCATTGTAGGGAAATGGAAATGGTGAGTCCCAAGTCCAACCTCTTAAGAAAATGGATATAAAAGAACATGACAGATACAAGAAAATAGCCTTTTTTAACCCTTTGAAGTAAAATTATCACCCCTGAATTTCATCACAAATCCTTCTGTGACCTCTTTTGTTTAGGCTGGTAATGCATTCTATCTTGCAGAGAGTAGTCCTGTTTGAAGTGCTGTCTGCTTGAAGGGCAGTCCAAACCAAATTAAATTCAAAAATAAAAATATCAGGAGAACAGAGCCTTGAAGTCATTCCCTTGTGGCAGGCATATATATATGTTACAAGGTCACAGCGACAATGGGGACTCTCGGTGACCCCTTTGGTGCATTAAAAAAATAAATTGAAGGAGGAAGTAATATAATCAAAGTAAATTTTATTATGCCCTGGATCATCTTTCTTGAATGCATAGTAGTGGGAGCCTGGCACTGCATTGGCAAGGCATTGAGATGCTTGTGTTCACTTTTATTTTATCACACTTTCTATGCTGCTCAATATCCACATGAAAAGCTGGACTTACTCATCAAGCAGATGGCACAGAGTTCTACCTTTCTTTTCCATCTTCTAATCTTGAAAAACTGTTGAAAAATGTAACAAGCTATCTGTGGGTAATTATAGGCTGAATAAATCAAAATTCTCCAGGCAATGCAATTTGTATTTCTGTGTAGAATTAGGGTGTGATTTGGCTGGACCTCTCCTATAGGTCCAAGCATGAGTTCGAGAATTAATCCTTGACTGACTTTTATCTATGGAGATGAAGGTGTTACTAATAGCCAGACAAAGTGTGCTTTTTGCCATATTCCCTTTGGTCTGACAAATGAACCTTACACTGATCTTGCCCCAGTGAAACATGGTTTAGTCATATCATGATTAAATTCTTGCAATATATGCTGTGCTGAGTTCCCCACAGGGTCTGGAAACAGCAACTGCTGGAAAAAAATATTATTTATAAAGTTTACAGAGGATAAGCCAGGAAAACCTGTAAATATTAATATGTTACTCATATCTCCAAATAATCTGGCTATGTAGTTTAATGGTAGGACACTGCCTTTGATGTGGGAGACCAGAGTTCAAATCTTATTGGTACCCACCTTACCAGTAGGGGTCCTTAGAGAAAGACTCCTTAATGCTTTACCTGCCTACCTCAAAAATATGAGAATGACATGAACTAGGAGAGCCATGCCAGTTCAGACATTGACTGGATTAACAGGTCCGCGTCAGAGGTTGACGAATCAGGACAATCTGATAGGTGGGCTCAGTAGAGAAGTACCATCAGCTGGTATGTTAGAAGATGCCAGTAGAGCCCTCATAACAGTCCCTACTACCATGATAACTCAAACCAATGAATTGGTACACATTACAGCCACTATAATGTGAGATATGCTTGGCTACATGGTCAAGAAGAGCAGTACTACATAACCCCCACAGGCAGAAAAATGAGATTAGGGGCTAAAATCAAGGCAACTCAAAGGGATATTAATCAAGTGGTAGAATTACAGAAAGATGTGATGATTAGGGAAAAGACTTGGCTACTGAAAAAATACAAGTATCTGAGTCCATCTGTAGCTCTTGAAACTGATGAACAAAGGGTCATGACACTGGTTAACAGCCTACGGAGATACACTAGAGAAGCAGAGGCCAAGAGGATAAATTCC
Organism: Pseudoxyrhopus heterurus; assembly: GCA_032468235.1. NCBI lineage: Eukaryota > Metazoa > Chordata > Lepidosauria > Squamata > Pseudoxyrhopus > Pseudoxyrhopus heterurus. The sequence continues at coordinate 247,708 of JANHJO010003029.1, forward strand.
CTGTCCTCCAAAGAACCATCCAAGGTATATTCCCAGCAGTGACAACAGAGCCCCCACAGTAGAAACTGAATAGTATTGGAAGAACATATGGGAGAAAGAGAAGGCGCAGAACACCAGTGCAAAGTGGCGGCAGGACCTTAGAGCAGAGCACAGCAATCTCCCAGAACAGGAATCAGTCACTATCATAGCAGCAGACATCCAGCAACAAGTCAAGAACAGGAAGAGCTGGACAACTGGCCTGGACATGACTCACACCTACTGGCTAAAGAAACTAGCAGTAGTGTGTGAAATCTAGCAGCGCAGATGAATCAGCTGCTAGCAGCAGGTTTCCGCCTAGACTGCCTAACACAAGGAAGGACAATGTTGCTCATGAAAGACCCCCACAAGGGAACAGCATCATCCAACTACTAGCCAAAAATTTGCCTCCAGAACATGGAAAGTCCTATCAAGCATTATAGCCACCAAATTACAGGACCATAGGGGCCAGTATATGATCACAGCTCAGAAAAGCATTGGGAACTGGCTCAAAACACCAGTTGCTCATAGATAGAGCAGTTGCCCAAGATCCAAGATCTAAACAGATCTGAGCACAGCCTGGATTGACTACAGGAAAGCCTATGACTCAATGCCATACACATGGCTCTGTGAATGCCTGGTCAACAGGACACTAAGAATCTTCCTGAATAACTCAGTGGGACTGTGGAAATCAATACTGGGAATCAACTCAAGACAGTTCACACAAGTGGTTATCAAGTGTAGCATATGCCAAAGTAGTTAAGGCTGATGGGGTGGAATCACCAGCGGGCCACATGGCAGACATGCCGACCTGTTAAAAGTACCTTGGTATCCCACAGTCACATGGGAACAACAATGAAGAGGCAAGTAAGATAATATCCAAGTATCACCAAAGGATCAGACAAGTTCTAAAGAGCCAGCTCAATGTGAAGAACAAGATCCATACCATCAACATATATATACACTCTGCCAGTCATACATATATAGTGGTATAGTGAACTGACCAAAGAAGGACATGGAAGCTGCTGATGTGAAGACCCGGAAGCTCTTCACAATGTATAGAGGTTTCCACCCTAAGTCCAACACTCACTGTACAGCTGGAAGGCAATCAACACCTGGTGAGTGTCAAAGCAGCTATCCTGGATAAAAACCAGAGCATGAATACATCAGTAAGATGGCACCCAAAGATGAATTGCTGAGAGACTGCCTGAGGCAGCAGCAAATATGGAAGGAAGATCAAGTAGAGGAAGTGCCATTGCAAGACAAGACCCTGCATAGAATGTACCACTGACATATAGCTGAGGTGGCAAATGTTGGGAAATACTATCAGTGGTTGGGAAGAGCAGGACTAAAAGACAGCACTGAGGTACTGATCAAGCACTGAGGTCCAGTCTTCCCCATCCCAATATTTTCCAGATATTTTATTTTTATTTATTTTACCAAAATTTATATACCGCCCTCTCCCGAAGGACTCAGGGTGGTGTACAAGATTTAAAGAAAAACATATAAAAACATTAGATAAAAATGGAATTATAACTGTTTTGGTACTCAGTTATGTTATAGTCCATGTACAGACCATCTGGAGAATGTTAAGGTATAGATAATAAGTTAAAAATAGCCTGCATAAATGATAAGTAGATATTCCTAGAGCTACCTGAACCTGCTTGATTTGAACCTTTGACAGCTGGAACAACTGCCCTGCCAACATCTTGGCACCTCATCTATTGAACCGAAAAAGCAAGACAATTATTTCAGTTTTCCAAAATGTTTAGCATTTTTTAAAGAAATATTTCAAGTGTCCTACAGATGTTATCTATATTGAGGTGACTGAGTTGACACCAGTGAACAATTGCCAATCTCTCTTATGGACAACAGCTGTCAGTTTCAACCTGATACATGCAAAATTGGGAAGTAACCAGAATGATAGTTTGGAAATAGTATGCAAGCCAGTCTTTCATAAATAATTAGCTTGTAATCTTTTGATAAAATGAAATAGAACACACAAAGAAACTGTTACTATAGGGTTTTTATAGTTATACAAGTGGGATTATTTGTAACCAATGAGTTTATATGTAAGAATTTTATTAAAACTATAATCTAAGCAAGTAGTGGCAGCTTTATTTATTCATAGTATTTCTTTTTCCTGAAACTACTTCCCTATAAACTGTACATTTGCAACATGTTTCCTATTTGTTTGCTCAGTCATCTTACCCTCAATTATTGGATTTCAACATTAAACAGACATCTAACAAGGGTGCCAATTTTTTCACAGAGTTTGTGTCTCAAACCGTAGGACTACTATTACTATTATTACTACTGAAGTTGACCGAAAAAGAGAAAACTCTATATGAATTTGGCTATGAGCAGAATTCCTATATCCTGACTGCTGATCTGAACAAACACCATAGAGGTATAGACGGGGTCTTGCTCTGCAAAGCACAGCTATAGTTTATGCTGACCCTCTGTGACTTCTGGTTAAACAATAAGTAATAAGAGAACTTTTTTTTAAAAAAAAGCAACTTAACTATTAACTAGGAATGAATCAGCCAACTCAGATGCTCCAGTTAAAAGCTGCAGCATGAAGGGAGCCGCGCTGCAAGGGACATTCCTCTATGTCCAAGGTAAACACTAGTCTGCTGCCTGAGCAGTTAGGCGGGGCTGGGCCGGAACAGGCAGCAAAGGATGATCTGACTCACTTGCTCCACATGCTCACACAGGTGCAGGTCGGGTGGGTGTGCTCAGCTTTCAGCAGCTGCCAGAGGCAAGAACAGGGCACAGGAATGCAGCATCAGGCATGCGCAGGAAAGCCCCATCAAACAGCAATCCATAAAATCAACAGAAGCTAATATGGTAACAGAACAACAGCAATAATAATAATAATGCAAGCTGATTTTGTTTGAACAGGAAACAGCAACACACAGCCAAAGAAACAGAAGGAACATAGGTTAGAAAAGGGGGTCCCCAGTGTGTTTTCTTGTTTCTCATGCAGCTCTTGAAAATCCAAGAGGTCATCTTCAAGGAAAAATGGTGCACTTTATAGCAGCAGTAGAAACGAGGAAATGACCCCACAAGGGGAACTAGTATCCCATATAGTGGCAATAATATCCTTCAAGTTCAGATACAAAAAAAGAGTGTCTTCTATTAAGGCAGATCTGCAGCCCAGCATTCCAAATGCAGCCTCACCCACTGATCCATCATGGATGCTAATGTTTCTGTTTCTTGCAACTGCAAAAGGAACAGAAGTAGAATTTTCAGTCTGAAACGGCTGATTAGTTAGTTTAGTGAAGAGAAGATATACAGAGCTACAAACCTTAAGGGGGTTCTGTATTTGTGAGGTTGCTTTTCTCTAATTGTTTCTGGCTGACCTATAAAATTGAACAGGGCTGCCATGCCAAGATCCCATCAATAAAGCAATGTCCTTCTATGGGACCAGGAGGTGTGCCTTCTTTGTATCTGCACTAGACAATTGGAACAGCATCTCCTCTGAAATCTATATAGCTCTGAACATGCTGACCTTAGGGAGCTTATTAAACAGTTGGCTCTTCCTACAGGAATTGAGTTAGTGATGTTGTATGAACCTCTGTGATATTGTGAAAGTTGCTGATCCTTTTTGGTGATTGCTTTTTACTGTAAGAGACCAGATAACTATGAGATACAGAGGCCTATTTTATATACCACTAGAACTTGAGAAATGGGTATACAGTACAGTATACTGTATCCTTAGCCAGCAGCGAGTAAAATATTAACCCCTCATTCAACTTTGCTGGGAGAAAAGTTTTCCATTTGCATTTGATTTAAAATCTGTTCTAACATTGCCTAACATTGTATGATCAAGCAAAGACACTTGATGTGTGAAGCCAGCCATTACAATTTATAAGCTATGTTTTCTCAAATTATTTATTTATGGCTGCAAATATATATATGACTTCCCATCTTAACCAAATAACTTTGGGTGATCTGGTGGGTGACAATACATAAAAAGAAAAACATGCGGTAAAAATAACTCTACTATCGACATGAAATAAAACATACAAACAAGGTTCCAATAAATCCTCCCCTTGAAACCTGAGGTAATTATCCACGAATCAAACCACTATGCTTATTCTAAGTGTGGTAAAAACAAACCATGAGTGAATCTAGCCTTCCTTTAAATAAGTTATCATCAGGTTTATTTATTTATTGTATATGCCACCTATGTATCTCACTGTGCAAAGCAAATTGAAAAGATTTAAGTTACTCTGCAGATGATTTGTTGTTAGTTGCGACCCCATGGACAATGCTCCTCCAGGCCTTCCTGTCCTCTACCATCCCCCGGAGTCCATTTAAGCTCATGCCGACTGCTTCAGTGATTCCATCCAACCACCTCATTCTCTGTCGTCCCATTCTTCTTTTGC
>JANHJO010003029.1:253236-264044 GCA_032468235.1 Pseudoxyrhopus heterurus
CGGAGACCCAAGAGATCGTCTTTCATCATCTCTTGAGTGTCTCCTTTATGGCCACTTCGTGATTTTTTTTTTTAATGAAACAAAGCTTTTAGGGATTGCAAACTGGCAAACGGTTGCACTTTGGGAAAGGCTTATGAGTTGAAACTGTTTCCCCTCCACTTTTCTTTTGGAGGGAGAGATGACTTATTTGGCTGTATTAATGATGTGTTTACTTTACAAGAGAGTGGAAGCGTAATTACGAAAAGTGATTCTGGCTGTTGATGGCCATCGGCAGGACGGTCTTGGAGCCTTTTAGTGCCGTGTGTAGAAGAGCGTTGCATTTACCCGAATGAGTTCAAGATAGATAGATATAGATATATTTCTTTCGTTCTTTTACTTAAAAAAAACAAAATAAAAAGAAACGGCAGTGATTGTAACCTCACCATAATAGAATAAAAGCCACTTTTGTAGGAAAGAATGAAGGGATGGGCTAGCTAGTGGAAAAGCGAACGGGCTTCTCTTACATTTTTCTTTCCTCCTTTGAAAAAGTTGAACTTCAAAATAATGACAGAAGGATATATCTGAATTTGTACAGTGGGAGAAAACCCTCGTGTTAACTATAAGGTATTACAAAGTACAAAGGAAGGAGAAGGATTGGCTCTACAAGATTGGAAGTGGCACTTTTGCTGCCTGTTTAGTTTGGATGAATGAAAGGTTAAGAAATAGAAGGCTACTGGAAGTTGGAAGGATATGATCTAAAATTTGGATGGCATGGATCGTTACGGAATGACAAAGCTAAGGTTAAGGTAGATTTCCAAAAACCATTTTGTTAGGCAGGCCATTTATAGAGTATGGAATAAATATAAATCTACCAGTAGTTTGTGGACAAGAAGCATTTTATGATAAGTAAACATAAATGGTTAACTTATTGTGATGTACTGCAATTCTTTCAAAGGAAGAAACCAAGAGAAGATCTGATAGCAGAAGCATATGCATGTTAATAGTTTTCTTCTATCAGACTGCATACAAATAATTACACTAATTCAGAAGATTTTAAAGACAATTGAAACTAGAGACTTTCAGGATTAATGGACGGACAGCTAGATTTTTTTTTTTTTGCATGAAACAGAAAAAAATGCACTTATGACTTGTGGTTTTTGATGATTAGAAAAAAAATGGAATAATAGAAAAAAATGAGCTTTTCTTTTTTGCAATCGTAGAGCGAGAGATAATTTTGTAATCATACTTATATTTGCTGCAAAGAATATCAAAAGCTTCTTTCTATTTCTTTTTATCTTTACTTTCTGCACTTCTGTCTTTGTTTCTCGTTTTCTTTTTTAAAAATTTCGTTGTTAGTTTGTATTAGTTTTTATGTTCTATTTTAAGCTTTTAATAAAAAAATTATAGAGTATATATAAAAAAACAACACGTTTCAGTTGATTATATGGTTGTGAAAGAAAGGAAGATCAGAACAGTAAAAGCTGAGGTTTATTTCCTTTTCCCCTTCATAAAAACAGTCTCTGGAGAAACAGGAAATGGATTTTTGATGATTTGGAGAGGAAAAAAAATGGAAAATCTCCTCCAAGTTGAGATTGAGCCCCTTGATGGCTTTGTCTACATCACATGATTAACTAAGTTAATTATGTGAGGAGAAATTACGGTATCATGCAATTTCCCTAACTCAGTTAATTAGCTCCAATAGCTATCTTGGAAGGAATTAATGTTAGCCCACATTGGACAGGTATTATCTCTTCTTGACTGACAAAATGCTAGAGAGGCCCTATGAAAACCAAGCTTCTCTAGGAACAAACAATCTCTGTTATCTTTTGCCTCTATTGGCTAGGGTGTGCACATGTTTAAAAGAGAATAAAGGGGAAGGGTAGATTAGCCCTCCAACTCTGTGGTGGTGGTTGTTCTGCTCAGGAAAAGAAATGACCTTGGTGCCATTTTGGATAACTGATATTTTAGGGTGTTCAAAAAACAGGTTGCAAGGAAATTGAGTGAGGTCAACAATAGATATGGAGCCCTACAGAGTGGAGAGTTGGTCTCTGACAGAAACCACTTGAAGAGACTAGAAGCATTTGAAATGTGGATTTACAGGCGGCTGTTATATTACCTGGGTTGACAAAATCAGAAATAAGAAGATGATAAGCCACCTGGGAAAACCAAGGGAAATCATTAAAACCATAAAAAAGCAAAAATTGGAATATTTTGGACATGTGATGGAACACCCAGAAAAATACGGCATACTTCGCTTAATCCTCCAAGGAAAGATCGAAGGCAAATGAGGTCCAGGCACTGCTTTGGACAAAACTCAACAGCACTTTTTTGCTGTTGATAAAAATAGGATCGCCAACATGATCGCCAACATCCAATGATGGAAATGGCACAAGAAAAAGAAGAAGAACAATTGCGATTTGTGAGAAAGGTGGAAAATTAAAACACATGAATAAATAGCACTGTATTTAGCAATAGCACTGTATTTATATACCGCCTATCAGGGCTTGCAACCCTCTGTAAGCGGTTCACAATGTCAGCATCTCGCCCCCAACAATCTGGATACTCATTTTACCCACCTCGTAAGGATGGAAGGCTGAGTCAACCTTGGAGCTGGTGGGATTCGATCAGCCAAACTGCTGATCTGCAGTACTGCAGTACTGTGATCTTACCACTTGAGCCACAGCAGCTCCAAGAAAACATAAAATCTGAAAGTTTCAAATGATCTACCTTGCGGAATCTGGTTTTGTAAAAATGTGACAAGCCTTAATACAAATCATTAACTGGTATCATAAAAATTGAAATAGGCACTGATGGCTTTGTTGGACCAAAAGCCTTAATATTAAATAGTTCAGAATTTCAAAACAAGTTATGACCAGGTATGAATTTCCTTCCCTTTTTTAATTAATTGAAATAAAATGTACAGTTTTGTCCTTTGTCCAAGATCATTACAAATGGGATGATGTCCCACTGGTCAAAGATACTTTATGGAAATTTTAAAGAATGTATTTATCTTTTATGTAATTTATTGCTTCGTCAAGAAATTAGACACATTCTGCTGGATATATTTTTAAAATTAAACTGAAGTGGAGGAAACAGGGATGCATATATTTTCTTTTTTATATCTTCTATATTTCTTCAAAAAGCATATTTTTAAAAATCTGAAGGTGCTTATTCTGTTTTCCATTGATTTTGGTTGATGGGTAAGAATTGTGAAGATCTTTGTCATTTTTGTTGGAAGGACCTGTGAGAAACTCTTTAGAAAAGAAAAATCTAAAGATTGTTTCTAAGCCTTGCCTTCCATTAACCCCCCACAGCTCTCCTTCAGCAAGTTGTTTTAATGGCTTTTGAAGTAAGTGAGCAGAAAATGGAGGCTGAGATGCAAACTGCCTGTGCTTTTTATCAGTGGGAGGATGGCTTGTTAAAAGGCTTTTGTGATTCTAATTTTAAAGATGGAAAGGACATTAGATGAAACTACCAAAGTTAAAATAATTATTTCAGTTCTTCTCCAATAATTTTTCCATATACTCCTTAAAAAAAAGAGAGGTAAAAGGTGTACGGTACTTAGACTGAATAACGTTCTCTTCTCATGTTATGGAACACTTTTATGTAGTTACTGCTGTCCAATGTCACATATCTGATTTCTTGGGCACTATTTGTTTTTCAACACTTTTCAAGTGTTTTAGAGTGAAAATGGAGGACTAGGAAAATGATAGAAGGAAGGAGTATTAGATATGTTCACCACCTTGAATTATTTATAAAAAATAAGGGGGAAAGGGATAAAAAAAATCTAATAAAAGTGCCATTCTTCTAGGTTCTTTCAAAAGTCGCTTAAAAGTAATACTAAGTTGCTTTCATATAGAGTTCAACATCTTGTGACGTTTAAAAAAATATCCATTTTCTTCTCATAATATAGGTGTGGATTGCCACTGTCTCCTTGCAAAATGTTTTTCCCCAAGCTAGCCTGCAGTCCTGAACTTGCCAAATAGTGCCAACTATGTACTAATCAGGACAAACCTTACTTAGCAACGTAAAAGAGTCAGAGTTAATTAGGCATCAACAAGCTAGCTGAAAACATTTTCTTGTTTACCTGATATCTTCTTGGGGAAAGCAAAGATGGCAAAAATCCCTCAGTCAACTGGTCCTGTTCGGCTTTTTGCCTCTAAGAAATGTGGCTTATATTCTATTATGTGCCTTCATTAGGGCACTTAAACCTTATTTGGTTCTTCTAAATGGCCATTATCTTAGCCATTATCTTCCATGTAAACAATATGGAATGCTTTGGCAGAAAGCATTGCAAAAATATTTTTTCATGATTATATTTCTATAATGTTTACTCAGTAGATGCAATATCCACCATTGTTGTATGAATGTACATGAATTTATCTTAATCTGGCCTACATCAGACACCAGACTGGTGTCAAACTAAGTATGAGTAATTCTAAACATTATTTAGAAATTGCTCATCATGCTAAGTGATATAATGTCTACCTTTAGTTTTTTCATATTTAAATCCAAACATTAAAATTTTACTTTCTTTTTCTGGAATCACTGCACTGGTGTCAATTGTTGCATCCCAGTTATAACCATAATTTAACTGCTGCCCTCATAATAAATAGTTAGCAAGGAAAACATTGTAGTAATGTTAATCTCCTATTTGTATAAAGGTAAAGGTTCCCCTCGCACATACGTGCTAGTCGTTCCCAACACTAGGGGGCGGTGCTCATCTCTGTTTTAAAGCCAAAGAGCCAGCGCTGTCTGAAGACGTCTCCGTGGTCATGTGGCCGGCATGACTAAGCGCCGAAGGCGTACAGAACGCTGTTACCTTCCCACCAAAGGTGGTCCCTATTTGTATAGTGGTACTTAAATGTTTCTGAAACTTTGAATTTTCAATATTTTTTCATATATATGACCGAAAACATGATCTCTTCCCCACTCAGGTTCTAACAATAGATAAAAAGAACCCAATTTATTAAATGAGTCAAGAAAATTATATTTGCTCATTTGCTGTGGAAAATTAATCAAAGTTACATATTTTTGTGTGGCAAAAGTATGTGAACCTCTAGGATTGTCAGTTCATTTGAAGGGGAAATCACGTGTTTCGATCAATGCGAGTGTGGATGTTCTTGCCCTATTTAAAGAACAGTATTCATTATAAAACTGATCTTCACAACATAGGTATGTGAAATGTATCATAGCTTGAACAAAAATTACTGAGGACCTCTGAAAACAGTTTATACTCACCAGGCTGGAAAATGTTACAAAACTCTTTCCAAAGAAATAGTTTGGATTTCACTGGTCCACTATCACGCAAAATACTTACAAATTGAGACAATTCAACACCATTGCTACCCTTCATAGGAATGGTCGACCAATTAAAATCACATCAAGAACAAGGTGTGTAATGTTCACAGAGAATCCCAAGATAGATCTAAGGAACTAAAGGTCTCTCTTGCATTGGCAAATGTCAGCATTCATGTGACCACCATTCAGGAAACACTGAACAACAGTAGTATGCATGGCAAGGTTGCAAGGAGAAAGCTGCTACTTTCCAAAAAGAACATTGATGCATGCCCCTCTACATTTGCAAAGGCCGCATGGACAAGTCAGAAGGCTATCGGAAGAATGTTCAGTAGATGGAGGAGACCAAGGTACAACATTTTAGCTTGAATGAAAAGTGTTGTGTTTGGTGAAGGGCAAACATTGCCTTCCAAATAAGAACCTCATCCTATCTGTGAAACATAGTGGAGTCAGTATCATGGTTGGGCCTGCTTTGCTTCCTCTGGATCAGTACATATATAATTAATGGAACTATGAATTCTGATTTGTACCAGCAAATTGAGAAAATGTCAGTATTTGTCTATGAAGTGAAGCCCAAGAGAAAGTAGATTGTGTAGCAAGATTCTGACCCACCCCCTAAAAAAACCAATTGTATGACCAAAGAATGGTTTAAGCATATGAAAGTTAATGTTTTGGAATGACCAAGTTCTGACCTTAAGCCAACATAAATGGAAGAACCCGAAGTGGGCAGTTGATGTGAGCCCTGAGTTGAAGCTATTCTATAAGGAGGAATGTGCTCAAATTCCTCCAAGCTGATGTGCAGAACTGATCAACAGTTATCGGAAACATTTAGTTGCAATTACTGATACCCAAGGGGGGCACAGCAGTTACTGAAAGCGAAAGTTTACTTTTGCCACACAAATATATAGCTTTGGATCATATTCCCCAATATATAAATCACCTTTTAGTTAATTTTTATGCAGAAATCCTGGCAATTCAAAAGAATTCACTGTATGAATGTAAGTAAGAATTGTACTGTATGTAAGAATTCACTTTCTTAGGTCAGCAGCATGTCTACTGATCCTCTTTCTTTCAGATAACAGTACTTGCTGGAAGATAAAATATGCCTTAGGAAGTCAATTTTCAGTTGCCTCAGAACTGATTGTATAGCACCCTGAACTACATTTGGGTTTGGAGAAGCTTGTAATCTTACAGTGGAGTGTGCGTGAGACAGTTTTTGTCATTTTTCTTGCTGTCTGTAGAGCGGTCTGTTTGTGGTATTTATTGGTTTCAGTTTTGGGATAGCGCATGGGATTTATGAGCTGAGGACTGGATGCATTTGGAGCACTCTCCTGCAGACACTACATGATATGCAGAAGATCCATTTTTGAAGCTATGGGGTTGCCGCTGCTGAGAGGAGCTACAAACACCATAAGGACAACACTGAGAATAACCAGCTGGATGTTTCAGCAGAGGCAGAAACTGGAGTCTCAGGGGCCTTGCTTTCCACCACAATGCTTGTTTACAGTAATATGTTTATTAAAATACAGTACTTTATGTCCCTCATTTCCTTGCTCAGTGCATTCTTGATGGAGCTATTCTTTTTGCATGCTGAATACTATGAGAGGGAGTTAGACTAAGATACTGGCAGGTCCAAAGCCATTTAGTAAGTTTCATAGCTGAATGAATACAGTGCCCTGTGTTCATGGTATTTGTGGTATCACATTAATAGATGAATGAGCAAAGAAAACATGTTCAGAAATGTTTGTTTTACCTCCTAGTGGCGGGAAAAAAATACCTTCGCAGAATAAGCTATATAACCATAACCTTATGGATATGTCTTCCTTTTAGTCGCTTGTCAAAATATAAAACATATAAAACTTAGTATAAAGAGTGAATGGACATTGTCAGTTAAAATTAAATGGCTTGAAAGTGTACACCTTTCAGATGATTCCATGAGAAGAAATTGTTATTCTCAAGTTTATGGTTTATTATATTTTGTTTAGATTGGTCAGTTGAAATTTGGATGCAGATTAAAGTCAGAGTCCATTGTTATACTTATTTATAGCTGGCTTTGAATGTGGAAACTAGGTAACTTCTGAGATACTGAGATTATTTTTCTGGAACTTTCTAGAAAAGGGTTCAAACAGTAGTGTTTTGCTTTGGTTTCACAATTTTTACCATTATAAAAATAGGGTTTTATTTCCATTTCTGATATGGGGCCTGAGTCAGAAATTTAAGTAAACCACATTAGAGTAGTAAAAATGATACTAAATCATTAATAGAAACTCTAAAAAACTAAATAACTAAATAGAAATCAAAACGTGCTGCCTTATATTGCCTAATGGGTAGAACCAAGGTTAGAGTGCAGTTGCAGTAGTATGTAATTCAAAGATCAAAACCATCAGAGAGACTTTGAATTTGCAACAATGAGAACTGGGTCTCAGCCTGAACAATGGGATCATAAATAATTTAGTCACTGTGATGAGATTTATTACTAGTATAATAATTATTTTCAATTTTTCTTATTCAGATTATTCATTGTATTTCTCGTATAGATACAAACATCAACATATGTTCAAACCGCTTTGCAAATATGCATGCTTTGTTCATTTATTTTTGTTATAAGTGGCCACTGTAGGTGTTTAACCTTGCTACATTATTTATTAATCTTTAGATTTATAGGTAAAGGTTCCCCTCACACATACGTGCTAGTTGTTCCCGACTCTAGGGGGTGGTGCTCATCTCCGTTTAGATTTATATTACACCTTTATTTTGTACAACTCATGTTTCTATTTTCTATATGCCTCATGAGAACAATCCTGTAATGTGGGTGGGGTTGAGAGAGAATGAGTGGCCCAAAGTCACCTAGCTAACTATCATGCCTAAAGGAGAATTAGAACTCATGCTTCCTGATTTCTAGTCCATCAAACTGGCTCTGTTTTAAAAAGAGAGAAGAGAACCTATCATGGGAATGGGGGCAAGGAGTCAGGCTCACTTGAAAGATTTTACTTAGTGTAATTATTTGTTTGTTATATTTGGAAACATGAGAAGATGTCATGCTGACTGGGTTTATATAGTGCACTAAATTAAGTTTGCTTTAATTACAGTTTGCTGAATAAACAAAAACCATTGGGCTCATAAAACACACGAACCCCAACAAGATCTTTATAACTATTGCCATTATATACCCTATTCCTAATCCATTTAGTTCGGTGTGAATTGTCTATGCTAAATAATCAAGGTCCTCAAGATCAGAGGTGCCCAACCCCTGGTCCATGGACCAGCACCGGTCCGTGACATGCCAGCAACAGATCCGCTCAAACAAGTGAAGCCCCATCTGCGGGATGCAGGCAGCACACGAAACCATGCCCCCTCCGTTCTGCGGAAAAATCTCCATGGAACCGGTCCCTGGTGCCCAAAATGTTGGGAGCCACTGCTCCAGATAATATTATCTTCTATCTGAAAATAGCTGTAATTGAATTTGGAACCTTCTGCATGAAAAGTATCTGCTTCGCTACTGGGGATTTATTTATTTATTTATTTATTGCTGATATTTATATGCCGCCCCACTCCCGGAGGACGGATGTACCATCCTTCCTCCAAGAAATTCAAGGAGTTTGTATGTACACTATCCTATTTTACATGTGGATTAATTTTGTTATTTGCGTGAGAAGTCTGTAGTAGACGGCTGAGAAAAATCAACAATTCGATTGTTTCTTGTGGCAGGCATATTATCTGCAGTACAAATATAAATTTAGATCCATCTCCAGCATTATATTCACTATAGCACCTTGACTGTCCATGTTAAGGGTATTGGAAATAACTTTTGAATTGTCAACGATTTTGTCTTCCACATCAGGAAGCATTGGAAGATTATGCTTTTTGCATGCTGTGTAGAAAAGAGCTCTGTTTTTACAGAGAGATTTGTATAAGCCCAAATGTGCTGCCTCTGTCTTGTGATGCACAATTTATATTGATAATTCTGGTATCACAATACCATATGGAGATTTGGCTTTATATTACTCTTTAAATAATGATGTTTTAAGTGGTAGCATTGAAGGTGAAACCTTGGAGGATTTTTTTCTTTCTCATTATTTTATTTACAAGAAGACAGCTGAAAGATCTGAAAATTCCTCCTAAGCTTATGTAATTAACAATACAGAGGGGAAAGCATGCAGGGGGAAATGTGCACAAATGAACTCCATCAAGTTCACATTGACCTAGAGGTACAAAGCGTTCAGGGGCATTGCCATAGTCACTCCTTGTGTTAGCTATTGATGGTACATGACAGAAACTGGCATCAATAGTGCAGCTGGCAAAAAAAAAAGCCTCAATCAAATTAGACCATCCAAGTTAGTCCTGCTTTGCAAACTACATTGGATCTGAAATTAGTTTTCATTAGCTAAAATAGAAAACAGTTAAACAAAACAAACTTTAGCTAATAAAACCAGGATAGTGCAAGGTTCAAGAAAGTATTAAGCAGCTCATTCTGCCCTTAGGCACATAATCTATTCCTCAATGTGTTTTTGTTGTTTGTGCTCAACAATTCAATTATTATACGGGACAGTATAGAGAGGGAGGATATTTTCATGATAACATTTGAAACTGCCTTGCATGGAGTCCTATTGTTAGTCTATTTGGCTAACTAAAGGCAGCTCTTCAGCGTATCAGTTCCTTTCCCTAGCTATATTACCTGAGATGCAAATGTCCATAACTAGTAAGAAAGTGATTTCCCCATCCCGCCCCAAATAATTGCTCTATATTAGGAATAGGGAATTCTTATATATGCTGATAAAAATAGGACCCATAAAAAAAGAAATTAGCACGACCTCAAATACTTGTACCTTCCTGATGAAAAGCATACTTATCTCTTGAGATTAGCTTGGAAATTAGGTCTTGCTTAAAAACATTTATCTATGGCATTTAATCCTTTTATGTAAATTTTCCTAAGGTTTTTCTCCCTCTTTCTTTACTCAATTTTCCTCTGATTGCCTCATCCCCATTAAGCATTGTTCTTCCCAGGTTTATGTTTATACCTGTTGTCCTATCACCATCCTTTTTTTCTTTTCTTTTTTTTCTGTGTAGCCTCAAAATATTTTTTCTGGCCATAAAGCTGTTCCTAGGTCTGAGTTGGAGGGCTTGAGGTTCGTTCAGAGGATGTTAAGGATCGTTCTCTTGCTTAGTTCTCACAACTAAGGGAAATGAAATCTAAATACAGTAGGTGGTGTGTGTATTTTACATGCTTCTTTTTTATATATCATATAACATACCTGCATTATAGGGCACCTGCCTGAAAAATAAGGCAATATTTCTGCAGCAGGCATAAGTTACAGAGAGGCTTGATACTAGATTCACACACTAAGGCTAGAAAGAGATTGAGCAGTTTGTGATGTGGTAGAAACCCAATTTAATATAATTACACAAGCTGCAATCTATAATAAGATGTATTTGCTTGGCCATGGTATGCTATGTTATAGCAATAGCATTAGATTTATATACCGCTTATCAGTGCTTTTTACAGCTCTCTCTAAGCGGTTTACAGAATCAGC
>JANHJO010003029.1:268290-279261 GCA_032468235.1 Pseudoxyrhopus heterurus
GGGGGGGGGGGGGGGGGGGGGGGGGGGGGGGGGGGGGGGGGGCGGCACTGCTGGTCATGAGGTGGGAGGGCCTTCTTGAGTCAGAGGGGGGCAATTGATCCAGGCAACCAGTGGGAGGCTGAGCCACAGGCTGCTTGGTGCCATGTCTTCAGCTAGGCTGAAAGGGGCCGGATCACCCATCTGTAGGGAACAGGGGATCATCTTGGCGCATCACGTTAAGCCACCGTGGGCACCATTTGGGCATCACACATGATGGGAACGCAGCAGGCATGTGCTTTGGTGACCTGGGCTGAGGTTTCCGTGTGGTACGTATCTGCCCCGAGACCCTTTGGGTGGAAGGGCCTGACCAGGTGGGTGGGGGTCTGGTGGTGGCGGTGGTGGGCCTTATATCTTTGCCCATGTCCCCTTGGCAGGAGCCCCTTGCCTGGCAGCCTCCCCTTCTTCACCTTGGCCGGGGCTGGCAGGGAGGGGTGCCCATTTCTTGGGTCGGTCAGCCTTCAGCTCAGTCCTGTGACTGCAGGTCAAGCATTCTCCCCCCTGGATTGCTCCCAAATATTTTGCAAACACCAAACTGTGCTTGGGACCCCCATCTGTCCTGGCCTGGCCCCCAGGTGGAGGATCACCCTGACCTCTGCTCACTCTCTGGCCAGGGGCTGCGAGGGACGGGGGAGACCTTAGGCTGCTCCTGTTGGGGGCACTGCTGCCCCAATGGCCACCCAGCGCCTTTTGCCCGCTCTCATCCCTCGCTGCTTCTCTGCCTGCTTTGGGGCCTGCCCCCCACCCCCTGGGCCACTCTGGGCCTCCATGCAGAGGCGCCTGGTCTCTCCTTCCAGCTATGGCCGGTGCTCCCTGGCAAGCGCAATCCAGCCCTTGGCCACCTGCGTGGGGTGGAACGAGGGTGGGCCATTGGCCGGATTCGCAAGGGCTTTGGGCATTTCCACTCGTGCAACCAGAGTGAAATCGACCTGTGGGCGACTCCCCCAGCATCCTATTAAGCCTCGTGTTGGGGGGGGGGGCACGCTTAGGTCAGCTCTATGTCCTACCTGTCCAGGGACAAAGCCACGCGGGGACCAGGCCTCGCTCCTTGGGCCTCTGCCCAGAGCTGGCAAGGGGGCTGCAGCCAGTGAGGGGGGAGCACAGGCGCTGCGGTGGGGTTGTGAGGTGAGGTGCAGGGATGGGGGGCCGGTCAGGTGCTTGTTGCCTTGTGAAACAGTCTGTTTAGTTTTGCTCTCTGCCAATAAAAAGTGGATGTGGATAAATGGTATTTACTGCTTCCTCTTTCCAAGAATCTGGCATACGTTGCCCTCCTGGCCAGCCCCCAGCCCCTCCCGTCTGCGAATCGAGGGGCAATTTCTCTCAGGTGGAGGGATGCAGGGAGAGCAGCCTCTGCTGGGGCGGCTGGCATCTTCCTGCCTCTCGAGGAGAGATGCCTACCCCCCCCCGCCGCCTTCTTTCTCACCATCCAGCCTTTGACCCCGTCCTGGGGAATGTGCCTGGGCACCCAGAGCTCAGCTCAATCCTCCTGGAGGGGGGCCCCCAGCCAGTCTCGACTCACCTTGAGTCCATCACCCCGGATGTCATCCCTGGCTGGCAGCAGCTGCTCTCCGACTCCCCTTCTGAGAACCCCCCCCCCCCGATGCAAGCAACGTCAAGCTGGCCATGACCACCTGGCCATGACCAACCAATCGGCTGCGACCATCCGGCCACGACCACCCCAGCAATGCCCACTTGGCGCCCCCAAGGTCAACCACAACCCTGATGTGGCCCTCAATGTAATCGAATTTGACACCTCTGTTATAGATAGTTGAAAAGGATTTATTTAGTAGCTGTTTCTGTTTTTGTGGTCTCAGTTGTGACGTAGTGTATGTTAAATTCTGAATATATGTTAAAAGAAAGCTTCCTGTTTTAGCAATGATACATTATGATTACATTATTTTGAATTCTAAATTTCAATAACCGATAACTACATTGAAATTGTACTTACTGTCAACTGCAGATCCATATATCTATACAAGCTACTAAACATTATTTAGAATAAGGCACAGGGCAGCATTATGTAGCTAATTTTGCATAAATACCTTAAAGAGGACTAAGTATTCTGCTCAAGGCATGAATGAAAATTGTAGTGTTTGATTAGCCACATGTGCTGGTCATTCGGTTTCCATTCCCTTTACTTTTCCCAGTATTATAGACTTCTCAAGAGAGCAAGGTCTTTTCATGTGTCCAAAGGCATTTGATTTACTCTTCTAGAAAACCAAATATACCCCCATAATCAAAAACAAATCTGGATTGATTTATTAGTAATCCAGTTGTTTGGGGATTGTTGTTGGTTTTTCTTTTTTAGCACTCCATGATATTCTCAAGGCTCTTCTTTAATACCAAAGGCAAAAGAGTATTGACTCTTCGTTATCCTGCTTTCACTTTCATAGGGTATCATGGGGAAAAAATATTGCCTATGTGATTGTAAAATTTATAGGAATAGACATGTCACAAAATCTGAGTATCTTTTCCAAAACCTTCATTACTGCTATACCAAGTCCTAGTTTGCAATCCTGAAAGGCAGAAGCCATCCATCACTTCAGTATCTTCGTTGTGAATTCCAAGACTGATTGCTGTTGACATTTGGTCTTCTTAATATTTAGTTGCATTCCCATTTTCTAGTATGCTCCTTGACTTTCTAGTATGCTCCTAGTATGCTCTTTCTAGTATGCTCCTTGACTTGAAAGTTATTAGAACTTTGCCAACCCTTCAAGGTAGGAAGGTCAGGAAATAGACAATGCATGAATTACAGGTGTGGCACATTATTTCTGCAGGGTATAATAACAGAATCTTGAAAGGTTGCTAGAATGTCTCGCTGCCCCTCATACAAAGAGAATCAAGGAAGGGTTATTTGAGCTTCCTTCTGATGACTTTTTCTTTCCCAGGACTGTCATTATTATGATCTTGCATTTTAATGTGAGTTATATTTCACTGTGTTCAGCAGAAATTAGATTTGAAATCATATTGTAGAATATGCTTATTTAGGCAAAATACACCTTGATATGCAACCTTCTCTAGTATATTTGCTTTTTGTCTGTATATTTAAATTAATAGCTTGCTTAAATATGTGATATTATATTACAAATTGTGTCTCTGTGTGTTTTAAATCATGAAGCACATTGCTCCATACTAAGATTGCTTAGTTTGAATGGGCATATAAAATTCTTCCATAGCTTATAATTGAATGATCCAGCAGTCCTAATCTACTGGATGCTAGCCCTGTAGCAACTGAATGGAAGAAAGCAGAATTCTTATTTACTGGTTTAACTGGGTAAACTAGTTAACAAATATGAGATCTTCTGCATGCAAAAGATGCTTTGTGCCATTAAACCATGGTTTCCTTTCATTATGTATTCAATTTACAGTGGAAAAGATCAAAGGTCTGCTGATTGGAATGATCCTTTTTTTGTCTGACATGTTGAATGCCTTCTGTAATTCCAGTCAGAGTATAAAACATAGGACCACATAAATAAACAATTTGATCCAGTGCAAGAAAGTTTAGAACTTACTTAATTTTCATTGTATACAAAGTACACTGTAATTTAGAATGTTCGAACTAATGCACTCTCTGTGAGGAAAGTTAGTAATACGGCCAATTTTCTATTCTTGTTGTTGATGATTTTTTACAATCTATTTTTTATCCTTTAATATAAGTTTTGGAAAACTGTTTCTTTTAATTTTTTCCCAGTATCTCGTTTTTATATGTTGATTAAATAACTCTGCAAGCAATATAAGTTATTTGGTAATATATAGTCGTAATTTATATCCACATATAATGGATGTGTATGCAATGGTTAATGGTAATATTTATTATTCTTTTATGAGCTGGATTACAAAAACAGCAGGTTTTACTGCTGGTAGCATTTCAAAAAAAAAAAATTTGCTGTAGGCTCTTGTGTTAAAAAGAGGATTGATAAAAAAAAATCTTGCATAGTTGGAGTTTTAACTGACCCTAAAGGAGTATAAATATTCAACATGTTTCCTCTAACCGATGTTCATATGTATCCTATGGAAAAGGACATTGCTTTATCATGCTTTAGCAAAGGCACACAGTGGCACGCGCACACAGACACATATGCATACACACCAATGAGTGCTGAAGTATATTTAGACTTCAGTTCAAACAAACAGAGGCAAGAAAATATGGTATGTTCAAGGTATAAGTAGTTTAAATTAAAAATAGTGATAATGAAATTGTGAGCAAAAGATAACTCAAGAGTTCTTGAATTTACATTAAATCAAAATCATAGGAAATTGGTGTGCAACAACACTGTAACCTCCAACAATAACATGTTTTTAATCACACACATACACATATATACATACACACTAGTTAAAATATATTCATCTTTGTATTTTCAGTTCCAAGTTTTAAATACCGAATCATACTTTTGAATTTTCTTTTTACTGGGATCAGTGCAAAGCAGTTATAAGATCAGTGTAATTACTTCCCTGTTTTTTTGTCCTCCCCCCCCTTTTTTTTCTTTTTTCTTTTCTTTTCTAAATATAGTGGATTTATTATTGTGAAAGGCTAAATGTTTTTGTGTGGGTTTTCTTTTGTAATGCACAGCAGCTAAAATAGCCCCTTAGAAAGGTGTTGCCTGTTGGTGGGAAATGTATGATGCTTTGAAGGACTGAGGATCAGCTAGTAAATATTATGTAAGTATGCACACATTTAACCTTCAGTGTTCCTTTATTAGTGTATGGTCAAAATTAGGAGAAAGTTTAATAAGTGCTAATTAAAAGATGTAGTGATATTGCCTCAGAATTGCGCAGGTGTGTTCTCTCCAGCAGAAATTATTCTGTGGACCTGTCTGGTAAAAGAGGGCAATACTACTGTCTTTATCTAATTGAATATTTTTTTTTATTTGATTTTGGCATCTTATAATTCCAGAGCAATTACAGTATAAAACAAACTTTAAATATAATAACATAAATAAAAAATACAAAAAGATAAATGAAAGAACGGCAGTCTGGAGAAAATATCAACCGAAAGCAAAAAATATCAATAATCTCTAACAAGGGAAGATCCATCCATCCTACCACAAGGCTTGGGTGAACAGCCAAGATTAGGCCATGTTTAAAGCCTTCCTGAATGCCATCAGCGTGGGAACCATTCATAGTTTGACACTAACCTCATTCCAGATGCATGCCAAAGGAGGCGGCGTTCCTGGGTCCCAAAAGGTAACATTGTTTTACCAAGGGGACCCAGACCATGTCCTCTCTGTCATCTCTTGCTGCCCAGGCAAAAACCTCAGAAGATAGTTGATCTCTCAAATGGGTGGTCCCTTTATCATGTAGAGGTTTATAGTGATAACCAACACCTTAAATTATATCGGGAAGCATAACAAGTGCAGTTCGCAAAGCAGGGGTGTCACAAGGGCATTCTGAGGCATTCTGGATAAGATGTATATCTTCATCAATGCATCAAGAAGTAGCACTCTTAGTAACTGACCTCAAAAATTGAACATTGATTTGAGGAAGGGCATGTGCTGCCTTCCCTGATCCCATTAAAGTGCCTGTTGTTCAAGTGCTATTAGTTTTAATATTCAAAAGTTATTTATAGGATTGAACTTTTAAAAAAGAAATTAGTCACTTGAAATAAGAACCTGTGTAATTCTTGTCCAGCATTGGATAATTTCTGATAAATTATGGGTCAAAGCAAAATTTGGTTTTCCCATTTCTTAAAGACATCCTATAAATGAGATAAATATCTAAGGAAACCTATCAAAAATAATATATATTTGAATTGAGAACCCAAATCAAACTAGGAGATAATTATGGCTTGTTAGAGTCTTAGATCATATAAGCATTGCTTAAACAATTGTGCTGGGGAAAAAATGAAATAAATTCTGGCTCCATAAAAAAAACTATATAAGAAGTAATAGCAAAGATTTGTTGAGATTAGGCGTTAAGGAATGATATTTCATTAAATTGGCAAAAGTGAGTATTGAGCAAAGAAATTAACTTTGAGCAACAGTTTTGGGAAACAGGCACACCAATAAAAAATGACATGCTTGAGAAGGCTTTGTATTTTGTTGATTAGGAGAAATGCAAACTGCATGCTAATTCAGAAACATAAATTGCTAGCATCTACCAGTAAAACGATACATAGCGACAGTTCTATTATATGAATTTTCTTGTTGAATAAAGTAGAACCTGAAATTATGACAGAGGAATAGCATCCCTGATATAACTTAAGTGTTAAATACCTCTGGGGATGGTTCAGTTCATACACAGATCTCCTGAGTTTACAGGATTCAGTGGGGCAACTCTAAGCTAACATGATGAGTTTAAAAATATCCCTTTAATTTGAGGAATATATGGAAATGAGAGCAGCCATCCCAAGAATTTTCTGATACCCTTGTCTGTCCTGGACACCATACAATGATTCATGCATCTCTCATCATCCCGCTGCACCTGAAACAAAGTTTTGTTGACTGTATTCTCCAGGGAGGGAGGAAGAATAAAAACAAATTGTATGCATTTCTGGCATGTTTGCACATGAGACGTATTGTTCAGGAGCTTTTGATGTCAATTTCAGATTAAATTCTTGTATAGGTCTCATGACTTTTCAAGGAAAGCCTACTCTTTTCCTGCTCTTGTGTTCTGTTTTGGCATTCTGATAACATAATACTTGATCAGATATAATCTTTTGTGTATTATGTTGCCAGATTCATGCCCGGTACAATATGGGAAAAGCAGCAAGCTTGGTATTTCTCTGAACAAAAAAGAAAGAGAACAAGAAAAATTTGATGATGGAATCCCTTCCCCAGCCTTTTTTTTTTTTAATAACTCCCTCTTGCACCCCAAAATTGGTTATCCTGATTTAAATAAGGATTATAGAAAATTTGATATATAGGGTTGTTTGAAATGCCAAAAATCCTTCTCACTCAATTGTGTATGTGTGTGGAGGGGGATAACAATACATGAATCACGATGCAAATAACACAGCTTACAAATTTCTGGCAGACATTATCACGCTCATACTGTCTTTAATTCAACATCAACAGAGCTGTGTAACTTTGTGGCTCTTGCTTTTTGGGGATTCTCTTCAATTGTTGGATTTTTTGGGGTAGCTTTCCACCACAACACAATGATATCATGGCATGCACAGTATTATTTTGAGCCATTATAGCTTCATATGGACATCTATGAATCTTCTGTTAAAAAGTCTGACACTACCTCCAACTTTCTCTGAGCTGATTCTAGATAATATCCAAGAAGGGAGATATAGCCAAAGGAACCACTCCAGACCTTGTACTTGTACTCCCTAGTGATGGGGAGGCGTTCTATCTTATGTGATAAAAACTCAACGCTGCCCAATGTGTTCTACCTAAATACAACTACTTTTTCACTGAAAAAAAAAATGAACTTGAATTTTCCTGGTGACAGGTTTCCTTGAATTGTATTCGTTACTGCAAATACTTGTGAAATTGCTTATAATTGTTCAAATGGTTAAAAGAAATATCAACAACTAAAATAACTTTCAGGACAATCAGAGGGAGATGTATGTGTGCCTGTTTTGAGATTCAACTTTTCATTCAATATGTCTTTCCTGATCTGCATTTATATTAGCTTCTAGACACTTCCAGTCTAATGAAATTTAATGTATATAATGGAAAGGAAAATAATTGTCTGCAAACTGTTCTCATCAAATCAAAACTAAAGGGGCTATTTAGGCCATCAATTTGTCTAAAAAGGAAAAATATTTGAAGAACAATTACTTTTACTCTATTTAATATTAATTTAATATTATTTCTGTTAACATTAATAAGTAAAAAATGTTTAATGTTATTAAATAGTATTGATTATAAAGTAAGTAAATATCTATTTCTCAACCAGATCAAGAAAAATCACTTTCACAAAGATTTAATTATTAGTAAAAATTAACAATTAATCTTTTGTTAAAAATATATTTATAAATCTTTAATGCTTGAATATTCCCTGTTGTCTCAAGATGGCAAAGAAACAAGACAGTTGTGATGAAAGCACAATTTCATTCAAGTTTAATTTGATCTTTTTCTTTAACTTTGACAGCTTGGTTCTGATTGTTCCATCTGTTATGTACATGTCTTTAAGTGATTAAATCTCAAGGGGAAAAATAACCCATTCTTCATTGAGTTGGCACATGTTACCTCATTTTCAAGAAATCATTATCCTGTCTCCCTCTGTTTCTTTGTTGAAATATGAACTCTAATTTCATGAGGCTTTTAAAAATTAAGTGAAATTTTCCTTTTCTTCATTTGTAAAGAATAATTTTACAAAATTCTCAAATGTCTATAAAAGTTGAACAGAAGTAACCTGATTAAAAGAAAAGAACACCAAGCTTTGAAAGTTTACTTTTATAAAATCTGCCTTTGAGTTCTTAGAAATTCAAGCCTATCTATATATGCTGAATTAGAGTTGCTGTTTTTTTCTTCTAACCATTTTATTAATTTTTAAAAAATTAACTAATGTTTAATAATTACATGGTAGAAAAATATAGAATATTCTTTTCATTTTAAGAATAGTTTTCTATTCAATTTGACTGATATAATTGGATGAGAGTTGGATGAGAATTTCTTTCAGCTCAATTTCTGGAAACATGTTTCCTTCCATAATATTGACAGAACCCCACCTAGATGAAAATATTCTTAATTTTGCGATAGTTTGAAGAAGAAATTACAGTATCAAATCCTGTTACTTATGTTGTTTATCTTCAAAAGTAGGGAAAAAACAGAAATAATATCGAGTCATTAAAACATAGAACCAATATCTTTAAAACCTTTAATTAAATGCACCTGATTCTGTTGAACTCAGATCATCAGAAAAAGCTTATAATTGGTAGCAGATCTTCATTTCCCCATAATGAAATATATAAGACTGAATTCATTTCACTCTGATTCTGGATGTGTACATATCTAAGATCTAAGTTTATTTCTTCTTATTGCTTGTCTATTGTAAAGGGTAGCAACAGAATAAAGCAAATTATTAAAAATGTTTAAATAAACAGAGAGTAGATTAGGTGGAATTTTCAGATTAATTTAACTCTTCTCAAAGAATTAATCCTGCCAAATTTTATATTAATAGGCTTGGGGCAGGATTATACAATACAGGTTTGAGAATTCCAAACAGAATGAGCCAATGAGGTGTGGAGGAGGTAAGGACGTCAAATGACAAAAGCATTTGCAACACAAGATCTGCCCTTTTTTGTATGTGCATTGTAACTCCACATAGACATAAGAAAGGGGTGGAATATGTGTTGCAATGATGCAACATTGCTTTTTCATTTTTTCAAAAGTGCAAGATCCTGAAGATGCATTTTGAGTTTTCTAGTTTAGAGTGCAGGAGAAAATGAATAAAATACATTTTTCCTCTTAATTGCCATTTCCAATTTTTTATGAAAATGGATACATCAGTAAAAGTGAATAGGTAAAAAGTCTTCAGTTTTGTAAGGATAGGTATGGATGCTATAGAGTTAAAGCATCATAATGAATGAAAATAGTTTTTGTTTTTGTTTGTGTTTGTGTGTTCTGTTCAACTGACGGCATATTCATCAAAAATACAGATGTGGACGTGTGTGTGTGTGTAAAACAAACTACAGTGTAGTAGAATCAAATGGGTAAACTTTTTCCAAGCGAACATCCAATATAGTATTTAATAGCATTTCAGCTGCACAGCTAGGAGAGAAATCCATTAAAGATCACTGAACAGTAGAACAGTCCTTCAAACATTCCTCCCTCAAAATTTTTGGTTTTAGTAGGTAGATAGTCCCAGTAAATCCATTAAGTATGTTTACTAGTTATAAATTTTGCAACTAGTTGTGTTAGAATACGCAGCAAATCAATGATTAAATGTCATTTTCCATTTTTATGTTTCTATCCACACTGATTTTCAAATATACCTCTTCAGCCATCTGTACAGATTCCAGAACTTTTGGAATAGGGCAAGTTATCAATCAAAATTAATATTAGATAGTTAACAAGCTATCATGGAAACCTAGCATGTACATCAATTAAAAATGTTTTTGTTTTTGTCAAGAAGTTGGCAATGAAGCTGCCTGTAAAGCAATACAAAAATTGTTTTTCTATAAAAAATGTGGGAATTTTTTTTTTCTTGTGCGTCTTATAATTTGACTTACCAAAAGAAAATAATTTATTATATCAAGGCAATATGCATGAGTGGAGAATTTCCAGAATCAATAATTTTGTTCCATCTGTGCTCTGGCTTCTGTTGTTGGTCACTGGTCACTAATATAGTATTTTTAGAAAAAGAAGTAGCATTTGTCCCCCTTTTCCATCTCTGTATTACTAGGGTGTTTTTATCTATAAGAGGGATGGGTAGCATTGGAGAGATTAGAATGTAAAATTCAGCCTTCCAACGTATACTATGCTGTTGAAAGCCATCCAGTGATGTGATAATGTTCCTGGATGTCTATTTTTAAACAATATTTTAATGGTGAAAATGGGAGTGAGAGATCTCTGAAAGCCAATCTACCGGTACTTCAGTCCACCATTAAAATATCACCACTTGAAAATAGCCCCAAAACACGATCCTTAGGCATGATCTTTAACTAAATTTAAGGATGGGGATGAGGAAAACCTGCCTAGCAGAGGCAACTATCCCATTCCTTCTCTTTATCCCTCCTTCCCCCAGTAAAACAGAGTCCAAATCATTATTGCTATCCTTAATTTCTATTTCAAATTATAATCCAATTAGATTTGGTTATTTAACTATTTTGGTTATTTAAGATTACAATTTCAATACACTCATTTATTTATTTAGCAAATGTTTAGCCTACCATCTCACATGATGTGACTCTAGGTGGAATACAACCACAGCAACAAAACAATATAACCAATCTTAAAGCACTGACTGTCAGGGTATTGAAACAATAACCCTAGAGTAACGGAAGTCCGAGAGGTTTAAAGAATAACACAGGTTATAAAT
>JANHJO010003029.1:305687-326597 GCA_032468235.1 Pseudoxyrhopus heterurus
CCTTCAGGTGTTTTCTCTCTTGAGATTTCTTTGTCCTCAGGAAGTTTGGTTGTGAACCGAGGATTTGTTCTTGAACCGAACATTTAGCTGATTTTTTTGATTGTGAACTGATTTGGTTGTGAATAGAAGCGTTTGTGAACCGAGTTCCATTGTATATCTAGCAGTTCAAAAGCATGGAAATACAAGTAGATTAATAGATACCACTTTGGTGGGAAGGTAACAATGTTCCATGTGCCTTTGGGGTGTAATCATGCTGGCCACATGACCATGGAAATTGTCTTTGGACAATGCTGTCTCCCTTGGCCAAGAAACAGAGATGTGCACCATACCCTAGAATCAGACACAACTGATAGGGAAACCTTTACCATTTTTATACCTGGGGAAGAGAGTATGCTCTAAATGAAGTTTGTCCTATCCGCTGCCCACAGGCTGCCTGTGGCCCTGAATAACTAGTAATGCACAAATTTGTAAACTTTTAACATTATTATGTATTTATGTACATTAACTATACTATATATTTTATGTGTGGCCCAACGTAATTCTTCACTCAAAGGCAAGCCAAAAGGTTGAACACTCATGCTCTAAATATTTTAGGGAGGGTTTTTTTGTTTGTTGTTTGGACCTAGAATATTTATTTATTTAGCATTGGGAATGCTTGCTTAAATAGCATAAAGTATAACTTGTAATGTTATTGCAGAGTGAAGTGGGTCTTTTAGGAAAAGAAAGGTTCTTCCTGTTGTTTGAAAAACTATATTAGAATTAAACTATTGATTTGTCTTTGATAATCTGGAAAAAGAATCCTTATATAAATAAAATAAAATAATATAATATCTAACCTATTTCTTAACTATTAAAATTGTGATTATTTTATTAGGATATGATAGTGATGTCACAAGAGAAAATGAAATTAATTACACCATTAAAGCCTTATCAACCAACATAAGACCTATGTTTGGAATCAAGCCTCATCTACAGCAAAAAGAGCCTTCAGCTGATGAAAGGTACTTCTAACTTTGCAAAATAAAAAATATTTATTTACTATATGGCCACTATCTTGCCATAGCAACTCTGGGCAACTAACATGCATATGGACTAAAAAGTTAATTTTATTACAAGATTGACACATGTAACAATAATTAGTAATAAGATGCTTGGAGTTACAATCAGTGGTTTAGTTAATGGCCTAATGGATCCCCATTTCTTCAGAAATAATTTATATTACATATTTCAAAATCTGGTAACTGAATCCTGCTGTATTTCATATTTGCAGTTCTCCTACGAATTCATCTGAATGCATCTCTGGATTTTAGTCATAAACTTTAGCTTTAAAGTCCTACGTGCCATCATTAGATAGGATGACCAGTGCCCAAGAAAAACTTCACTGTAACTCTAACCTTAAGATGGGAATGTTGTGATAATAGTTTCCCTACCAAGCCTAATAATATATTCTTTCTTCATGCATTATTCAGGCAGACATTTGAAAGTGTCATTTCTAGCACAGCTGGAAGCAAAACATTTGAGATTTGTAGGACATTCTTATAAGAAGACTGAAAGAGAACACAAATAACTCTAGTAAAGAAAAGATTACTGCAGAGGTAGATTTATTCAGAGACCAGTCTCCTTGAACAGTGCATGGATGAAAAAAAACTAATACATTTAAACACTTTCCCGTGGCACTGGTAAAAATATTTATTTCTAAGTGGTTTACAGAAGCTCACAATACATTGTACATCCTGTTGTCCATTATGCTTTACATGTACATTTTGTACTTAGTATCAATATCTTTGTTCAATATTTACTTTGGGAATCAGTCCAGACACAGACTTACTAATAATAACGCAGTATGAAAGTTATGTTAATATGTCATAAAATAGACCCTCTACAAATTATTATTCATTTTAAATATTAGGGAATCAAACAATAATAATCCTCTTAATTAATTTCAATTCTCTTTTCAGTACATTTATACTGTGCATTATTTGTAATTTAATTTTCCTGTTTATTTTTTATGCCTACTATGAAGGCAAGGAGTTGTAAGGTGAGTTACTCTTTATAAAATCACTATAAATCATGTTATCAAGTCAAATCTCATTAGAAAAAAATAGGTTTGAATTTAGGGAAATGTTATTATTTGTCAAGTGGAATTCTAAGGAACATTGTGTTAGAAAGATATGGTTTCCTTTGACTGTGTTTACAGAATGATTTGAATGTGAGATTACCATGTTTCCATCTCCAGCAGAGTATTCCTATGATTGCTGGTATATGTCAGAGGCTATTGGATATATGAATTTCTTCCCTCTGAGCGTGGAAGTATGATATTCTTAGGGGAAACTTTATACAAGATATTTTCACCAACCTTCCAGAATAGCTGTTTCTGCAATCAGGAAATCGCTGTCTTGGAAAATTCAAAAGGAGTTGTACTGTGCCTGGATGATTACTGGATCTATTAGATCCTACCTAGTCTACTTACCTAGTCTACACACACCTGTCTGCCTATATGTTATAAGGGTCAGGCAACTTTGCTTTACTTAAATCTTTACTGTCTTCTGTCCATCTATAGTGTGAGAAAGTAGACTAAGCTTTTAAGAGGATATGTTGCCCCAGGACTTTGAGCAGCACTGAGGTTCTTTTTATTTTTAGGAAGGGATTGAGAAAATGGTTTGCACAATCTGCATGTTGGTAGTTTGTTATAGCTCAGCTCTTCTATAAATCAAGAGTTGTTCCTCATATTCCTCAGGTTGCCAATTGAATAGGCTGTGGAATAATACCAGGGAGAGCTGGGAAAGGACCTTATTTTAAGGAAAAAAATCAGATGTTATGTTGAATAAATTACTTTTACTTCTTAAAAAACGCACCTGAGTACAATTGTCTGCGAGGGAAGTACAAGAAGGTGGGGTTTTAATTATGTTCTCCTTTGGTTATGAATATTGATCATATTATTACAAAGGGCAAGAAAGCTGCTGTGGTCGAGCAGTTTCTCCTAATAGTTTTCACACAGAGCAAATAAAAATTCCATTTTTAATAAAAAGCTTATTTATTTATACATACATACATACATACATACATACATACATACATACATACATACATACATGTAATTCTGAGGCTTCCAAACACTGGGCAGTATACAGGATTAAAAGCAGAAAAACAATACAAATTTAAGTACTTGGGGGGAAAAACACTTCATCAGATAAAATTTTACAGGGGCTCAGCACCACACTAATCCAAATCCTTGGGGAATAGCCAAATTTTCAGTGATGTTTTAAACATCATCAGGGTGGGAGGCAAATAATACCTGGGCTGATAATGTTCCAGAGGGCACATGTCTTGGAGACTGGGTGAAAATTATCTAGAATTGTTGGGTCAAGGTCTGACTTCTTGAGGAGGAGTTACATCGCTGGTTGATTTAAAGATGGAGGAACCAGCCTTTCCATAAAGCAAGCTGTACTTGGATGGACACAACTACATGTCACCTCCCAGGCTGCTTTAACAACCTAGAAAAACCTGAATAGGTAGCTGAGCTCACTTTTTAAGGATCCTGTCTATATCACGAGTGACAGGCTTAAAAACAGCCCAGGTAAAAGACATCAAACACCTTAGTTGGACTTGAAACTTGAACCTTTGAGTACATCTGAATAATTTTATCCATCAAGTAGCTAAAATATTCTGAGAAACAACTCTGTGAACCCTGAACTCCACCAGGAAGGAACAAATCACACTAAACAGGGCCATTAGGAGGATATAATAATAAGAGTGGGGAAATAACATTTTGCCACCCATAGGCTTATTTGGGTTTGGCCAGATTCATTCTTTGCTTTAATGCTCTTACTGATGCAGATCTTTCATTTTCAAATGACTATTTCAAGGAAGCAAAGCTATATCAGATCACAAAGTTACTGTATCTTTGTTACTATAACTAAAGAGCTATATCAAGCAATCTTTCAAAATTATGTAAGCTTTAGAATCCAGAGGGTAATATTACCTTCAAATTACCCTGCCCTGATGGAATTTGTTGTTGAATGAAACTAGTCCCTATTTTGGCAGGAGAATTTTAGTAAAGTGCTTAACAAATGAAATGAAAATGATACTGAGCAGGAGTATTCCTATGAGGAGATTGAGTAGTAGATGAATTGATTTGAAGTTTATACAATCTAGTTTATGTATTATAATTTGGATGATATAAGTATTAGATAGTATTGTGGGAAAAGATGGAATATTACAAACAGGCGCATCAACAACTCCATTTATAGGGTTGCTTCCAAAAGGATTGCTGCTAGTACTATTTATCAAATGAGATTATGCAGTTGTTCTTACTTTCTTTCATTCAATTATATTGTGCAAAGAAAAATGTTAAAGGAATGATGAGGAAAACATGGGGAATTCACCAGTGAAAGCTGGCCATCCTTCATGAAATTCTGTATATAAGGCAGGGTGATCGCATAAAGGCTTTGTTTCTTGACACTGCAGTTCAGTTCAGTGGTTCTTAAATATTTTTAAGTAATGGTAAGAGGCGTGGAACTCCACATATCATCACCCCTCTCCTGATAACATTTCTTGCTGTATCCAGTGACAATAAATGAACAAGTGTTACTCAGAGTTGCTTGAACTTGACTGTTCATCATTGGGGATCCTAATAAATCATATGAATAAGAATATATTAAATTTATATGCAGCCCTACTTCTAGCATCACTAGGAATGTAAAAGTAGACCCTTGAAAAGCATTCAAAACTTTTCCTTCAATCTTTTGCCTCTTGATAGTAATACGTCCTCAAAAAAATCTTTTAGACTCAGGCATTGTGCTGAAGAGAAAATTAAAAGAATTCTGCAATAGTGGCGAATATCTGTAGCTCGGGTGTACGATAAGGGTGAAGCAAGTTCATTCTCCTTGTGAGTTGATTTCCAAATGTTTCGTCATCGGGCTAGGTAACATCTTCAGCAGAGTTTAGGGGATGAAAGAATTCTATATAAAAACCTTTATCTATTATGAGGGAAAAAAATATTGATTTTCCCTCCAAAAGCACCTATTTCAATGTATTAGTTTCAAGCCAGATTAGAATAAGTAATCATCTTCTTTTTCCTATCTGCTGCTGAAAAGAGGTTCCAGGTAATACTTTCTCTTTCATCCACCTACTCCATATTTCTGTATCATCTTCCATTGCCCTCCAAAGCTATCTGCCACTGTAGTGTCATTATTTATTTATACCTGCACTTACCAACATGCTATGTTATTTGCATACGTAAGTAAATCTTTGTAAAGTAATTGCTATTATGTGAACAAACATAAAATAAAACTAATGTGTGAAATTCAGTCAATTGTCAAAGACAAGTTGACATAGGTTTTATTGGAAATGTTACATGTGGTACTAGTTAATTTAGATCCCTATTTCACATTTATTTTTAAGAGGTGAGTGAAACTTCTGGCAAGGGATAAAAAAGGTAATAGTTAAATCAAAAAATATGCAAGAAACAGCTTCTCTGTAGACTTGTTAAAATTATTTAATGGTATTTCTATCTCTGATAAAGAACATTTTGCAATTATTCTTTTCGTAGATAGAAGACAGAATTTTCTTGCAATCTGATTCTTACGCGGCTATGTGGGGAGAGAACTGCCATTTTTGCACATCCTCTCTGCCTCATAATTAGGAAATAAGAGATGGATTATTGACATAGAGCTGGAACAAATTGCAAACACATTAAACTAAAATAAAAACAAAACAGGATAAGAGTTTTTAGTTAGTGGCAGATTTATCACCAATAGGGAGTCAAAGTATGCCTAATTTCACAGGCAGTATTAACAGACCTTAGCCACATTCAAGAAAACTAAATAACACTGATCATTATAAGGGAGGTACTAGGCTCCTAGAGAGGGTACAATAGGGCAAGATATGAGATATAATTTCAGTAGGTCCTATCTACAGGGCACAGTCTTAGCTCAAAAGGAACTTTTTTATACTGGCCCTTCAATACTCCTGTAAGGAGAATGTTGCATTAGTGCTCTTCGAAATTTGGAAACAGTTAAATGATGTATATACAGTATCTTGCTGATTTGAAATGGGGGGGGGCTTAACTGCTCAGAAAAAACATTTTGCATTGAACAGACTACTGCTTTTGGACTTTTGATCTTTATTTATTTTATTTGCAAAATTTATTGGCCATCCATCTTACCCAGAATAACTCTGGGTGGCTTACAATCACAAAAGATAAAAACTGTAGAAAGCTAAAAGATATAAATAACACATTGCTTAAATGC
Source organism: Pseudoxyrhopus heterurus (assembly GCA_032468235.1). NCBI lineage: Eukaryota > Metazoa > Chordata > Lepidosauria > Squamata > Pseudoxyrhopus > Pseudoxyrhopus heterurus. The sequence continues at coordinate 311,939 of JANHJO010003029.1, forward strand.
ATAGTTCACACTCATAGCCTATCATTAAAAACACTATTCTGGAAATGCTAAGATGTTAGACTTTTTGTGAAATTGTCCTGGTCCATACTAATTCGTAGCTGTTCTCAATACGGAAAGAATGCAAACCTGTGGGGGGGGGGGATTGTATTTTCAAGCCAGCGTGGTATGATGCAAATCTATGCACCTACTTCACTTTAGTCATCCCTACCTGTTTCACATAGATAGAGTTCAGAGCTATTTCACAAGAAGAGTACTTCACTCCACAAATCGCAATAGAATCCCTTACACCACCAGACTACAAATTCTGGGCTTAGACAGTCTTGAACTGCGTCATCTTAAGTCTGATCTAAGCATAGCCCATAAAATAATCTGCTACAATGTTCTTCCTGCCAATGACTTCTTTACCTTCAACCACAATAATACACGTGCAAACAATCGATATAAACTCAAGGTAAATCGATCCAGACTTGATTGCAGGAAATATGACTTCAGCAACAGAATAGTTAATGCCTGGAATACTCTACCTGACTCTGTTGTTACAGCCTCAAACCCTCACAGCTTCAACCTCTTACTGTCCACTGTGGACCTTACCCCTTTCCTATGAGGTCCATAAAGGGGGCGTGCATAAGCGCACCAGCATACCTACCGTCCCTGTCCTACTGGTTATTTTATATATATTCTTTATGGTTTCATTCTATATATGTTTGACTAAATAAATAAATAAATAAATAAATAAATAAATAAATAAATAAATAAATAAATAAATAAATAACTAACTAACTAACTAACTAACTAACTAACTAACTAACTAACTAACTGCTATTTTGGTTCAGTCTTCTCTAGCAACAACAAAAAAAAATCAGGAAACTGTGAACCAGTAAGATGAAGGGCAAAACTTAAGCTTGAGATTGACAGAAACATGATAAGAGTATGCCTCTTTACTTTGAAGGAGTTTAAATCTTCACTCCCCTTCAGAATATATTTTTTTCCACCAACTTGTCTGAGAAAAGATTTGGAGATCTTGAAGGTCTGCACATTTTTTGTCTTGGAAATTGTTTATTAACAGCAGTTGCCTAATATGGTTTTCCAAATTGCACCTGCATTGCTAATACACTTTTCCTGTTATCATAATTAATGTTGAAAATTCCCTGTAGTTTTCTTGGCAAGATTTCAGAAGTGGTTTGCTATAAAGAGTGATTGACCAAAGGTCATCCAGTCGACTTTGTGTCTGCAGTGGGACTAGAACTCATGGTCTCCTAGTTTCTAGCCTGGTGCCTTAACCACTAAACCAATGTGGCTCCTTTTTGAAAGGTAAGAGCATATACCATCCGTATCTAAGACAAACCTGAGTATTTTACACCCCCCAGCTCTTTGGCTGTCCTTGTCCGGCCCATATGAGATCACAGAAATTAGAAATCAAATCTAAATAAGTGCACTGCAGGGGGCAGAAGACACTGACTCGGGTCTGGTTCTGTGCAGTTGGTGTCATTCCTTCAGTCAGCTGGTGGCTATGGAAGGAGGAGGGCGAGGGGGAGGGCAAGGGCGCGGGGGAGGGGGAGAAGAGAAAGCACTTTTCTATATCTGTGCAGTGCTCACCCCTCACTTGGAAAAGCCCGAAGAGGTGACAGAGATCATCACTTGAAGGGACATGGGCTCGGCCAATACCACCTTGGCTGAAACAAGGCCTTGCAGGTGAAGCAGGCAGAACGTAGTTGGGAGCTAGTGGGAGCGCAGGTGTGGTGGCAGAAGGGTGGTGGCTGGGCCAGGCTGATCTGAGGCAAGGTGAGGTGAGGCTCTGCGCTCCTTCCTCCAGCAGCCAGCCAAAAGTCACCAAGAAGGAGCTCAACTCCAACCACAATGGGGCCAACAAGATCTCTGAACCAAAGAGCAAGAGTCCCAGTTTCTCATGTGACCTCTTGGGAAAATTAACTCCCCACCTCTGATCTAAGATCTGCTTACAAAGCCAAGTTTTCACGACCCTTCTAAAACCCAGTAGGGTAGGAACCGTACAGATCCATTTATTTATTACATTTATATGCTGCCCATCTCACTCTGAAAAGTGACTCTGGGCAGCTCCATGTTGTTGCAAAGAAAGGAGACAATGTCTGATTAAAAATTAAACATTTGGAATTATCACCATACCAAGAACCATACATTTACCAAACACAGGGCACAAAATATTCATCAGCGTGGAATAAATTGCATCTGGATGGATGAGTGAAAGCCATTTGCTTGTCTTCAGAAGGGAGGAAAGAAGGTAGATATAGCAGATATATGGTGTACTACAAATAAAGGAGGAGAAAAAAGAGAAAATGAGTAAAGTCACCTCACTCTCCATTACTGATAGACGTGGGGCTGGTGCAAAAGAAGTTACCTACCCCAAAACCTCTTAGTCCAGAAAAGAAGCCCAATTTGATCAAGTACTTGCTGGATCCATCCACCCTCCGCCTGCTCCCATTAGGACTCCCATTAAATCTCTTCTGAGAGCTCCTTTGCAGCCTCGGGAGGCTTTTCATAAGCTGGGTTCCTTCCCTCTCCCAAACAGCACTGGCATCAATCTGGAGTTCCAATCGCTGGAAAGGCTGCTAGCTTCAAAAACCTTTGTCCTGACCCCTCTAGCAGGTGGGGCACCACCACCACTTTTGGTAATCTAGCTTTGGCCAGTTGTTTGGGAAAAGGGTTTCCTTTTTTGACCTCCTCCTTCAGTGGCTTTGAACAGGGAGCGGCTGCTCTGCCAATTTTCTATGGAAAAGGATGAGTTCCAACTGGCTGTCTCCTTGTAAAGCTGCAGCTGTTCCACCTGCTTATGTGAAGAGTGGGGGGGGTGGGGTGACAGGAGAGACAAGAGCCAGAGCTGCCCATGGACTTCCAGATGAACTTGGCAGAGAAGGGATGCAGAGCCTGCAAGCTGGAGGTGATTTGTGGGCAGGGGGGCAGAGGTCTCTCTCATCATACAATTATGTTCTTTATTGTCAGGGCGGAAACCCTATTCGTTGATATCATTTCCCCCCTCACCCTCTATTTTCCTTTTCCTTTTTGAAATTATTAGCTTGCTTCATATTTCTGTTTTTCAGTAGCCAGAAGGAGCTCTGAGCTGGTCCTACTACTCAGCAGAATGATGCAATCCTGATTTCAAATAAAAATAAAAGAGTAGCTTTTATATCTTGTCTTTCCATCAGTATTTAGGAAACCTTGGAGCAACCCAGCCTGCTCCTCAAAAACTCTAAATTTTGTAATGTGGTTTTTGTTTTTTACAAAACTAAAACTCCGATCTTATGCTAAAAAGCAGACTTCATTTCTCTCGTTTGTTTTCAAGAAATTTACTTGGAAATGAGCACTTTAATGTGCAATACATTTAAAGTTAGATGTTCGACAGGAGCATTCATCCTAAAATGCATATTAATCTATATACTTTATTTATTTTTCTATGTATTAAAAAAGATTTCTCCAGTTAATGTGGAAATAAATGGAGATATTCTGTAGGAATGAATGTAGGAGGAACTATCACTGACTGGAAATGAACTGAACCCATTTTCATTATATCTGAACATGAGGTTGGAAGTATTTGTTCTTCTGTTTCAGATCCCTGCACAGGAGAAAGTTCGTCTTGCCTCTGGCATATTCAATTTCATTGTATACATGTTGTGCAATGACAATAAAGGTTTAATTTGATTTGATAGAGGTTTTCAAACCTTTTCAGGCCATGGAGCTTATTCTAAAAAAAGAAAAACCTGGTGAGAATTTTTGAATATCAATTAACAAGCCCAACCCTTCCCAATCCCACAGTATTTTAGTGATGGGGGAGGGGGGAGAAGGGAACTGTTTGCAAGGGATTAAGGGGCATATAACTCCCCAAAAGGACTAAGGACTTTTTGAGAGTGATTTCCCCACTCTCCAGTCCCAAGGAATCCATTCAGGTCCTCATGAAAAAAAAATCATCTGTAGTGCATATATACTGTATGTTACTACATCCCATGGCTTCTAAGGCAATCTCTGTGTCCTTTCCCATTCAAGCATGCATCCTCTCAATCTGCTATCCATAGCACAAAAATGCCTGAACATGACATCCTTTAATTTGCAGGACAGAACATATCCACCCTACCAGCAAACACAATAAGCAGAGAAATTCCAGACATCTCTTCTTGTGCTTCATTTCCTAGACCACTTCAGAAAACCTATGTCTATTATGCGATCTGCACAGAGAGATGACCAGATCACATCTCAACTTCCCCAAAACCAGGTCCAATGTGTAATCTTAGTAGGTACTGAACCTCTGTTGACCTGGGTCATGTCCATGGTTCTCATGGTACCGTGAGCTTCTGAACTACATTAGACACAATGGTCCTTTAAATCACTGATAGACTATTCTATTTAAAAAAAAAAAACCCAACATTGTTGGTTGTTCTAAACTGGGAAAAAGATGCATCACAGATCTGCCCCAAAGGAACATCTTGGTCCCACCCATTGGCTATTGCTCCCCAGCACAGTGTTTATCCATCTAAAAACATGAAATGGGCTGCTTATGGAGCTATCCCACATCATCTCATGGCTTATCTCAATTTCATTAAAGCCCAAAGGAATATATTAGGAGAGAACTTGTCCATTTGAGCTTTCTTTCTTTTTTCCTCCCATACTTTTCTAATTATATATATAGTCACCCAACTCACAAATTATCTAGGTAACTGATGTAGGATTAAAAACTGATACAATTCCAACAAAAATCAAAATAACTGAAAAGTATGATAAGAATAGCCAACCCATAATAGCAATAGCACTTAGACGTACATACTGCTTCACAGTGTGTTACAGCCCTCTGTAAGCAGTTTACGGAGTCAGCATATTGCCCCCAACAATCTGGGTCCTGATTTTATTGACCTCGGAAGGAAGGAATGCTGAGTCAACCTTGAGCCTGGTGAAATTCGAACTGCTGGCAGCCAGCAGAAGTAGCCTGCAGTACTGCGTTCTAACCACTGCGCCACTGTGGCTCAGTATAATAAGTCAATAAGAACGATTACAGACAGGCTGAAAAGTCAGGTCTAAACAACAGCAACATTGGGGTCATCCACATGCTGGGGGATAGGCTGTCACCTAATGACCTCACCTAATGACATTGTGTTATAGAAGAGCACTATTTCTTCTTTCCAAAAGTGGCTGCCATTCTAGTCTGGGCATGGATCACTTGGTATATACCGTATAAGCCCTTAGCAGTAATGGTTCAATCACCACCAAGACAAAATCTGACTGTTGACAAAATATTGAATTTGTCTTTGCCTGGAGAAATTTGGCAGAATTATCCACCCAATTTCTCCCAACCACAAATTTGGAAAATGAGGCTTTTTGACCACCAGCAGGCCAAATTCTGGTTGGGGTTGTGATTAGAAGAAATATCTACAGATCATTTTAGTCAGGAATTTGTCCCAGCAGTTCATGATGTTTTGGAGCTGGGACCTCAGGAGATTCACTCAATGCCACTGTTATATATAAAGATTTGTAAACTTCCCTCCATCTGGATCTAACTGAATGATTTCTTTCCTGAAATTATCTGGTTTCTGTGAAACACCCCCCATATACCTCAACATTTTTTTCAGAATGTTCTTAGCTTGAATACCTGAACTGAAAGTGAATACCTGAACTGAACATAGAATGGGGTGAATATATGGACTGGATGATGAAACACTTCTCTCAACATTTGTTCTAGTCTTTTCTTTTTTAAAAAAAAAATCAGTGTTTGGTCTGGCTCACTTTATTGGCTCTTCCCGACAAGGCTGCTGTTGTTCTAAAACTCCATCTTGCTTACAAGGCTGTTGGCCTTGATTTGTAGCAACATTTATTTGACAAAACAGAAGAATAAAAACAGGTTTGGAAAAATAAGAGATTTAAATTATCCTGCTGCCAAGTGGCAAGCCATGGTTTATCCAAGTGCTTGGCTGTTGGATCAGTCCCGAAGATCAATTGACAAAGTTTTTAAATTGAAGATTGTAAGTAGGATGATCAGTGGTTACTTAACCATCCTATGGTCATTGCAGTAGTGGGTCTGCTGAGCAGGGAGCTAGAATTCCTAAAGCCAAACCATTTTGAAACAGATAAAGAAATTGAGATACCTTGCAGCTTCTCTCAACCTTTTAATATTTCTACCAAAATACCTTTCTCTACCCATTATATCTGCCAAAATTTGGTTTAATATCATGAGAGTCATTCCTACAATGTATCATATTTATCATTTATCTTATGATGAAATCCCTTCCACATATGAAGAGCTGTTCATTCCCAAGACCCTTGCATTCCCAAAACACCATGGGGCTTCTGTAGGTCTTTGCAAATTGAGCAGATATGATTGTATGTGAGAATGACCTTGGAAGACACAAGGAAGACCCAGTCTATGCAACAGGTCTTCCTCCTGTCTCCCAAGATTATTCCCACATACCATCACAGCTGATTAACATCCTGTGGAACCTAAGTGATGAAGAAGAGCAACCCTGGTTAAAAATCTGTTCCCCATTTCTAGTCCTTACTCATGGCTGATCTATGTGATTCCATCAATCTCTATGTCCAAATTTGGAAAGGAACAGTGGGAAAGTTGGATCCTGAGCATCATTGGTCATATGCTATAAGTACTGCAATCTCATGTGTCATTTATAATTGCCTTAACCACCATTATTTTTCAGCTGTCAATGTTTTAAACAATGGCCATAGGCAAAAGGGGAAAAATAGTCAGGACAGTTTGGTTTTATGGAAGACAGGCAATATAGCACATGTTCTTTTTCATTTGCACATTGTTTTTCTAGAGTTCAAGCACCCCTTTTTTCATACACACATACTTATAGCATACAAAAATACCATTAGCTCATACTACAATGTATGAATATGGATGTATATTTATTTGGAGTGTACTGTGACTGATTTAGTAAGAATTTGAATCAAATGGTGGCATCTGTGCAAGTTAAAGCTGCCTTTCTTCTTCTCTTTAAACCAACTCCTTTTATTCTAGCTCACAAATGTTTAACAGCCTTTTGTAGGTAATCCAGAGGCATTCTGATCCACTGCACCTGCAGGAGCAACAGATAAAGGCTCAAACCAAGGTATTCAGTATCATAAAGTGATACTTAGCACATTCATTGACCATCTGTATGCAGATGAACACACCATCCAATCAGATCAGCCAATGCAAATTCCTATCATTTTAAAATGCTTTTTTTAATTTTTTAAAATGCTACATAAAAGCAGCATTACCTGAACCTATATTAATGATATAGGTGGGATTTTCTAAAGGTTTGATATACTGTACATTCCGTGTTTCCTGAAACTGTTTTAATTATAGGGTTTTTTTTTTAACTCCTGGCTAATTTTTTCATCTCTCTTGCAAAATTAAACTGTTAAGATGTTTATGGACTTACAGCTGTAGAAATGCCAACTTTTTTTGTAATACTCATTGAAATCCAACCTGATCTCAATTCAAAGGCACAATTTGAATTGGTTTCCTATAAACGTTCGAACTGAAGTATTAATTTGTTTGTGCATTTATTCTCTAGCTGAAGAATCAATCTAAAATGCGAGGTGTTAAATACCAAGGGCATATTCCAGGTTTGGATTCTACTGATAAGAAAACTGCTTATGTCCTTGAAGTTTAGACAACTCAAATATCATTTAATTAGTAAAAGGATTAATTTCCTTGCTCCAAATCCAAATAAGTCATAGATATCTTCAGAGCTTCTTTCTCATAGGGCATTAATCTCATTAAAATAATAAATAGCCATAGTATTGAAAGAGAGGAGGTGAAATCTTTTCTAAAAAATGAAATTATGCCTTATATCTTTCTTCATACACAGATTTCTGCATCTTTACTGTATAATCATAAAGTACCGCTAGAATCAAAAAGTACCACAATTCACAGGATTGAACTGTGGAGACTTTGGTGCTCCCTGAGCTTGATTGTTTGCTTTTAGACATTTCATTACCTAACTAAGTGATATGACCTAACTGGGTAATGAAATGCCTGCAGGAAAACAACCAAGCTCAGAAAGCACCAAGGACTCCATAATCATAGGGTCGCCCCAACGGTATTGTAGAATTGAGGATTGTGTTCTCTTGATTTGCTGCTTTCTGATGTTGAAAGTAAGGCTCAGACCTTAGAAAAGGATTCCAATAGTTGATCTCCTTCCATTTTACTGCCATTTGCAGATTCTCCTTTATAGATCAAGCTGTACATCATTATTGGATCCAAGCTACTTTACCAACTTATGCACATCTATGGGATGAATGCTTTTCATCATATTTACTGTCTTAAGTACTGTATTCATAGCGAATCAAAGATGTATAGAACCAAAAGAAACTAATAGACTTGGCTTTATTTTATATGAGCTTCAGTTAGCTCATATATTTCTTGCAATCATAGCAAGAGTTGAGATAAGTAGTACCGTAAAAAACAAATTATCCAGAATTATCTGATAAAATTAATTACTCTTTAGATGTTTCTGATATGATGCTTCTAATTACCACCTATCCTGCCCCGATCTATGACTGTTTACTTTAATCTATTATTTTAATCAGTAGTGAAAGGGCTGGTTTGTCATAAGAATTCTGAAGAACTATTTAACACTAGCCAAAATTTGTCTTCCGGAAAAGGTATTCATCATTCTCAAATTACTTTTAAGGTACTTTGGGATTAATTTGGAAGTGCTGGGGGAATGGGGTATTGTTTCAAGGTTACAAATGATATTAAAGTTGTTTTCTCTCATCCATTACTTCATCACTGAAGTATAATTTCTCATCTCTTTTGCACCATGATCTGTAAAAGCCTCACGGGAGGAATTTCTTACGATGTTTTCCCTGGGGATGCAAATTAAACTAAGACTATCGGAGAGCTAAAAAGATGATTGCAGAAGATTTAATTCATCACCTTTATTTATCGAGCTCAAGAAAGTACCATATGAATCTCATATCTTACCTGCAACACTTTCAGTAAATACAGTATTATCCTTTGGGTATCTATGGAGATTCTCAATCATCCAGGCCATGGTTGCCCCAAATGTGCTTTTCAAAAGACAACTAGACTTTCTTGTTTTTTTTTTCTTTGAAAACGTTTCACTTCTCATCCAAGAAGTTCCCCATCATTCAGCCAGAACTGAAGAAGCTTCTTGCATGAGAAGTGAAACATTTTCAAAGAAAAAAAATAAGAAAGTCCAGTTGCCTTTTTAAAAGCACATTTGGGATTCTTCTTTTTTTTTTTTAAAGAAGCCATTTATTTTCCATAAAATTGAAAGAGAATAATTTTCAGCCCAGTAGTATATTTGGTGGCTCCAAGTTTTTTGCTCTTTTACCATACCTCTCTGACTAGATATTTAAATATGTATCTATTTATACCGCATTTTTCAAGGTTCATATTTTCACAAAGTTGCTCATAACTGTGTTCACCTAATACAGTACAGTTGGAAATTGTAATATGTACCATTGTAAAAAGCAGGCACAACATTATTCACTTTGCTGGAAGCTCTTCAGATCTGGCACCTTTCTTTTGCTCTTGGTCTAGTTAAGAGAAAGTATGATCTTTGATGGCAATGCATAAATAAATTATTCTATTCCACCTGTGGGGGCCAGTCTAAGTCCCCAAATGTTTGTGTTGTTTGTTACCTGGTATTTTAAGAAATTAAGCCATGTCTGGAAGATGACATTCCAAAACTATATCCCACAATTCCTAGAAGACCTACCCCTGTATTTCCTCTGCATTTCTTTGAAATAGTCTTAGTCACCAGGACCAAGGAGCAGACATGCCTTCTGCTTCCTGCTCAAACATGTTCTTCAGAAAAAAGCCCAATCTTCCACCCCAGTTTGCATTCCTGTGAATTCATGCCAAGAGTTGCTCGGACAGACAAGGTTTATTGTCTCTATTCGTCCTATATGTCCCCAGCCCTTTTGGATGAATCATATGTTGAGCATGTGCTTAAATCCTCACCCCTGCCAAGCTTTCTTTTTTATGTGTCTATATTGCAACCTTTTGGGGGAAATTATCTATGAGGAGCAATTCTGTAGAGTTTGACTTGTCTCCTGTATCATGAATAATATTAAAACATGTACATCTAAACCTAAGAAGAAGCAAAAAAAAACCTATTATTGGATTGAACCTGCAGCCTTCTTCATAAAATTTTGCACTCTTTTATCAGTGCTACATTCTCTTTCCACTTAGCATTTACACCATATTTTTAAATTAACAGTTTCAACATTAGTTTGCATACGTTATACTCTTTTACACCTCTAGCCCCAAGGCTCTATCTCCATACTAATACATAAAGCTAAAGCTGAGAGAGTCGCTTTTAGAAATTAAATATGTTTTCATTGCTGAAAACAGAGCTGAACCTAAGGCATGGTGCCACAAAGTTCATATCTTCAATCACTAGATAATGCATAATCTATACTATATGGTATTTCCATAATCTACAAATGTGCTATCTTGTATACAGACCTGGCAACTTAAATAAAGTTCACAAATCCAGACAAGCAGATATTTAGAAGAATGAATTTAGAATTTAGCTAATATTTCTAACTTGATGTATGTATGTGTGTATGTATTTGGTTGGTTGGTTGGTTGGTTGGTTGGTTGGTTGGTTGGTTGGTTGGTTGGTGATTGGTTGGTTAGAGATGGGAGGGATCCAGAAATTACTCAGTGATATAAAAAAAGGAAGTTTTCTTTAAGATAATACACTACATATTGCCAAAATGCAGTTCCTGAGGTTAGGACACATAATTTCTGCTGTCTTAGATGGAGAGCCCAGCATGCCCGACATGGAAGTGCCTGTTTTCCTGCCATCATGTCATAACTTACAAAACAGCCACAGCCCCTGGCATCTTGACAATAACACTTGTATAGAACAGTGCTTCTTAACCTTGGCAGTTTTAAATTGTGGGATTTCAATTTGCAGGATTCCCCAGCCAGCATGGGGAGTCCACACAGCTTATATCTGTCAAAGTTGAGAAACACTATACAGAGAGTGGTACAGCAGAATATAGAAATGTAAGGGAATGACATTAGTTAGTATTACATTCCATTCTTTCTGTGAAGAAGGGAATAAAGGCAGCTTATAAATTAAATAAAATGAACCTTAACTTCAAGTTGGGGTTGCAGGGGAGGTAACTGACAGTGCTCCTCAGCTAAATTTGTTATTCCCCTTTGATTGATTATATGTCATCAAAATAGTATCAACTCTCAGCAACAATATTGATGGGTCTCCCCTAGCATCATTTGTCCCAAACCTGGTCTTTCAGATTTTCTGTATTAGGGTCCATCCACCTTGTTACTGTCCATCATCGTTTTCCTTTCCCAGCCCTGTGTACTTCTCAAGGGAGTTGGGTCTTTGTGTAATATGACCCGAATGTGATAATTTGGTCATTTGTGTCTTGAGTGAGATTCTGGATTGATCTACCCTAATAATTCATTTATTTGTTTTCTTAGCTGTCCACAGCAATCTCCAACAACGAAGTCCAAATGCACCAATACTCTTTCTATCCTGAATCCGCAAAGTGTGGAAATCCCCCAAATGATGGTAAACATCATGTAGAGTGAGGCGCCACTTCAGGCATTCCAAGGTGGTTGCTTGTAAAAGGCAAGCCAGTGCTAATTACTTCATTATGGTTAAACATTTATCACCAGAAAAATACTAGTCTGGGATGGACTGCCTCAGATGTCAAAATAACTGTTCTGGTACTGATGCACTGTGGCTTGTGGTGGCTAGGTAGAGAGACCATTTCTTCCTTCAAATGTCGCGGCTCCCACGCTCTAGAACAGCATTAACCCCAAATATAAGGACTGCACCCTTCCTGCTAAGGTTCCAGAAAACTCTTAAGACCTGGCCTGGGGCTGGTGAAGACCTAGTACAGGCCTGGGGCTGGTGAAGTATTGCATTGTTTTCTTTGTTTTATATTGTTTCTAAGATTATTTTAGTCTGGGCTATCAGTGTGGTTTTATCTGTTTGTAATCTACCCAGAGTCCATTGCAGTTGTGCACATATAATAAACAAAAATAAAATAAAATAATAAACACATACACACACACACACACACACGGAAGCACACCTTGGCTTAGCCCTGACTATTCTTATTTAATCTGATGGGGAAAAATGCTTCCCCCTTTCTCCTCCCCCAAAAGAATAAATCTGTAGTGAAATGCTAAGATTCTTCCATATACCTAAAATATGGGATGCCCTAGGGCAGTGTTTCTCAACCTTGGCAGCTTTAAGATGGAAGGACTTGAACTCCCAGAATTCCCAAGCCAGTATACGTCCAATCAACTTGAAGCACGCTGCCTAGGGAATTCTGGGAGCTGGAGTCCTCCCCTCTTAAATCATGGCTGGCTGGGGGATTCTGGGAGTGGGAGTCCACCCATCTTAAATTTGTCAAGGTTCAAAATCACTGCTAGGGAGGTTTGTAACTTCTGAAAATCTAAAAATCGAAAGACAGGATCCAATCTCACTGCATCTCTCTCTACAGGGGTTTTTTCCCTTTGCTGGTCTTTCCAGCACTCGGTTGTTGTTTTTCCCCCCTGTGCTTATTTACTAACAACTCAGGAACAATAACACCACCAACCCTCTGGGTAGGCCGAACCTTTCTAAACTTTTCGCTATTCTTAAAAATGCAAAACTGGTTTCTAACATCCTTCAAAATGCTTTGCAGGACAACCGTGTTCCGTATCTCCACGGACAAGAATTTGCTCACATGACTGATAAAATTCACATTTACAGGTAGTCCTCGACTTACGACCATAATGGAGCCCAACATTTCTGTTGTTGAAGCCTGACAATTGTTAAGTGAGTTTCGCCTTATTTTATGACCTTTGTCATGATTGTTAAAGTTAGTCACATGGCTGTTAAGTGAATCTGGCTTCCTGCTTGTGAGAAGGTCGCAAAAGGGGATCACGTGAACCCGCAACCGTCATAAATATGGGTCAGCGGCTAACTTTCTGAATTTTGATCGTGCAACCCTGGGGATGCTGTGAAGGTAAGCGTGAAAAACGATCCTAGGTCACTTTTTTCAGTGAACTGTCACTAAATGAATGGCTGTAAGTCGAAAACTACCTGTACAGGGTCAGAAAATCCACAGCTGCTTTGGCATTAAAAAAAAAATTCCACTTCGTAATAGAAGGGCTTCCACTCTCTTGGAAATTAACCTGCCGAAAGTCCAGCTTCCTCCAATTTAAATTATGAATTCACTAATCTGTTACTAATTGATTAGTCCCACTATGCAGGGTCTCTTGTCGACAGACAACCTGACTTCCCATTTCTCTTCCATGGCTGAGCCAAATGGAAGCTCTCCGTGCGTGGCTTAAAATCATAGGAGCTAAAAAACATAATGGGAAACAGATACAGAAGCATTAAAAGCCCCCCAAGCACGTCCGTGACTTCCCTTGTCCCATTCTGTTACTCGTTCGCTCGTTCCTTCTCCTCTCGAAAGAGAACCCGCGTGTGCGAAGGCAACCAAAATCTTTTAAAATCTGAAGCCCGAACTACCAACTTTAACCAGAGGAGCCAACTTACTTTGAGTTCTTTCCAGCCGTCCAACAGCTTGGTAGCCAAGTCGCTGAGGTCCATCAACTTGTCTGCCGGTTCTTGGCTCCGTTCGCTCTCCACGTCGGAGACCCCTTCCTCTTCGTCTTGAGAAGGGGTTTCGGCCGCCACGGGGTCCTCCAGCTTAGGCGTGTGGCTCTCCTTGCTCTCCCCCTCGGGCTCCGCCTCCTGGTCAGCGGCGGCGGGAGCCTTGGGGGCGTCCATCGAGACTTCCGCGGTGGCTTCCTTGGTGGCCTCCTGCTCCGAGGGCGGCTCGTCCCCCGCTTCGGCCGGGAGGTAGTCGTGGGGGTCGAGGGGGTCCTCCTTGCTCTCCTTCAGCTCCACCTCGCTGGCCGTGTCCGAGAGCGCGCTGTCCATGCTGTTCTCGCTGATGATCTTGAGCCTCTGGAAGGCCACCTTCTTCGGGGTGGTGTCCATCTCGCCCTCCAGGAGGGGCTTGGAAGACGGGTCGGGCGTGTTGAGGGGCGTGTGAGCCCGGGAGGTGTTCTCGCTGGAGTAGCCGTCCCCTTCGCTCAGTTGCGGGATGGCGGACTTGGTCCGGGCCCAACGCTGGATGATGGGAAGGATTTTGCTCTCCTCCAGCAAGTTCTTGTTCGGGATGGGCAGGAGCTCCAACGTCTTGATGATCTGTCAACGGACATAACACGAGGGGGGGGGGATCAGTTCCCCGTTAACTGGGCTTGGGTTACAGATCGGGTGTCCCCGAAGGGAGGAACACCTTCTTGGATTGGGACACAAACACACACACAACCAGGTGGTTCTGATGCAAGAAAGTATCTGTAGCTCAGGGGTGAACATGTGGGGTCCTTGGTGGTCTCTCTGCCTGGTGGCACTGATGAAGTCACCTAGTTGGGTCAGGAAACGCCTGCAAGGAAACCACCCAGCTCAGAGAGCGCCAAAGACCCCCAGTCCTTTCTTCCTCCCTCCTCCTCCTCTTCCTCCTTGCAAACCCCACCTCTCTTCTAGCACTGATGGTGTTCCCTAGTTGGGTCATGAAGTGTCTACAACAAAACCACCCACCTCAGAGAGCGCCAAAGACCCCACGGTCTTTTCCTCCTCCCTCCTCTTCCGTTCTGAAAACCCCACCTCTCTTCTAACACTGATGAGGT
>JANHJO010003029.1:357773-372062 GCA_032468235.1 Pseudoxyrhopus heterurus
GTTCTTATAACTGCTGCCTTCGATATAAACTTAGCGGTTTTACATACAATATATGCATTAGAACCCTGGAGGAGATACTTAAGATTTATAGAAATGCATGTTATCTCTGCCTTTCCTCCAATGTCAAAAAAATTGAGCACCCAATGGTCGGTCAGAGGAACTATTACTATATTAAGGTTAAAGAAAAATGATAGGGAAGGCGATGGGGAAGAGGAAGGCAGTACAGAGAATCAGGTGAGTGAGAATGTATTGGCTTATAGAGCCTTTTCCAATCTGATGCCCTCCAGCTGTATTGCACAAACTCTCATAACTCCCAGCCAACACAACTAATGGTATTTTGAAGGATACCATTGATAGCTGGCTGGCACTCGGAACAATTTTGTTAAGATGAGATTTTTTGGTAGATCTCATTTTTCACATCAAGTTAACATGGAGCGTCTGTTTTATTGGTTGAGTTTATGAACTGCTCCAAGCCAAAACTGAAGAAGTATATTAAGCATTTATGTGAAAAAGTGCCTTAAGTATCAGCCCAAATATTATTAATTTAGATTCATACAAGCTAAATCATAGTTTTACAGAAGTCTGATTCACACAAATCAGTTTATAAACAACTAATCTTGATAAGTTACAGGCTAGGTTTATACAACATGCTAGATTAAATTATGATTAAATGGCTTGTGGCTCAGTATCTTGTAGTCAACGGTCATTTCCCTAGTAGTGATTTATAACATCTTCTAGAGCAGGGGTGTCAAACTTGCAGCCCAGATGAGTCATGCACTGGCCATGCCCACCCCCAATTTAGCAAAGGGGAAAAAAGACATGATACCTCCCATGCAAGATTGACACCCCTGTTCTACAGTCATCCAACCATTATTTTGTTAATTAAAATAATCTGTAGCAATGAAGACAGGCATATGTATTACTTCAGTGATAGCTGTGTAATACAATGAAGAATCTTTAAGGCCCATCATGGAAATAGCCATAGTAGGACTTGGTTTTGATTTTACTTGTTAAATTGTCTCATTCTGGTGCCTCCCAAATAGGTTCAGATTGGGATACTGGAATTGGAGTCCAAAAACATATGGAAGATGCCACTTGACAAGGCTTTTATAGAATGCATTCTGTAAATGGAATTTCATTTCATCTCTATCTGACAACCGTAACTGAATCATTAGATAATTTTTATTGCTCAGTTAGCCACAAATGCAATGTGGCGATGGTCTTGAAAAGTATCCAGAAGCTTCAATTGGTTCAAAAAGCAGCAGGCCTTGAAGCTCAGGTGTCATCTTTCCTGAAAGAGCTGCATTGGCTGCCAATTTGCCACCTACATGGCCTTAAGGTTATTTGAACCACTGCCTTTTCCCAGTCACATTTACCCAATCCATTAGAGGGGGAAACAGGGAATGCCACAGGTGCCCCCTCCTAAGGAGATACATCTAGCACAGGGGTGTCAAACTAGTGGCCCACAGGCTGGATGCATCGTGCACAGGCCACAACCATCCCTGCTCCATGAAGGGAAAAACATTGCAAAATGTTATAATGGCAACATGATGCTGACACCCATGATCTAGCATGACCAAGAAGAAAGGCCTTCTCCATGGTGGCTCCCTCCCTATGGAATATCATCCCCAAGATATAAGATTGGCTCCCACTTTTACATTCTTTTGCAAGGTCCTAAAGACCTAATTTGTCAATGGGCCTTTATCTTTGTAAGCTGCCTGCAGTCACTGAGAGTGAGTTGGGGGACCATATACATTTTTAAAAAAAAAATATGCTCAACAATATACTAAGCCATAACCATTGTTCACAAATATCTGATTAATACAAATATCAAACTCAAAGTACATTAAGACTTAATAGATTTGTTGTATAAATCCAATTATAATCTATTAACACATGCTTTATAACTGCCTGTGTAAACCCTGCTAATTGTGGCTTAGGTAAGAAATCCAGTCATAGACTAGATTCAGTGTGCAAATCCAGTTTTAGTTTGTTCACTACATCACAATAGGCTACATTCACACATGCTGTGCTATTATAACCACTAATAATTAACTATTAACCAAGAACTCATTATAAATTGTAACTGCTGGATGCTGAATGACAAAGCATTTATGGCTCGCCATAATTTTTGAACCAATCTTGAGCTCTACAGAGAAAAGAACCAAGGCCAGAACAAGAAACTTCATGAAATGGTCAAACTGGACGGGTCACATGATAAGAGCCAAAACTTGCAGGTTTGGCAACCTGCTAAAACGTGGTTAGTTTCTGGTTGTGTTGTACAAATTCAACCAGTGTGGTCTACGATTTTGTATATTTCAGACTGGCTTCCATAAATCATAGCCTAGCATGTTGAGCAAAAACAGTCTCTCATTGGCATTTATTCATTATTCCTCTGGTCCTGGATGGTAAGACAGATTTAACTCACCCAATCTGGTGCCTACTATAGGTGAAGGGTTAAAATTCTCAAGATTTCCTCCCAGCTAACACAGGCATTGATTGAGACTTGTAATTTAGGAATACCGTCTTTGATTTTCATTATTTTGGTCCCTGCTCCCATAACAAACCGAAAATAAACATCATTCTCATTATCAATGGATCATTTATCCGTAAAGGAGCATCACAAAACTTCTTTTTACGGGCCTTCATGTTTCAGTTCCAAACACTAGCAGTAAACTGACTGAGCATATTTTTCCCGCCCCGAGTCCTTTGGATACAGTAGGATCGAAGAATGGGGCACGGTTTCCGGGATGGGGGAAATCGAAAAAGCACTCAAAATTAGATTAATTCAGAGAAATTTATCTTGGAGTAAACGCGCACAGACAGGTAAACAGCCATCCCAAGGCATACCACGCTTGCCGAGCACAAGAGATACCACTCCTTTACTGGCAGCGAAGCGAAGTCTAGCACACGTTGCGGGGCAAGAAGGCACACGTCCCTTCCTACCCCCACAGCGCCGCGCACGTACTGGGCAGGGCCTTGCCCACGCGCAACAGACCGCTTGCGCAACTCCCCGCCGCAGGGCCCTCGCCGGGCGGGAGATAAATGACAGGTTGGAAAAACCTCCGACGGCTGCGCACGCTCCAGCGTTTTTCATTTCGCTTTTCCCCCCCGCCCTCGCAGGAGTCGCGTGGCCACACCCGTCCGCTGCTGCTCTGGGCCCTTCCCCCTCATTAATATGAAGGCAGAGGCGCTGCTGACTAATGGGCGATGAAGCTGTCACTCCGGCACCTACTTGTTGGGTGTTCGCACAGCAGAGGCGCACAGAGGAGCGAGCGGAGTTGCGAGGGACGGCCGCCGCCGCCGGCAGACCGTTCCCTTTTCTGTTGCGGAGTGCTCTCAATCTAGGTGGATCCCGGCTGGCGAGCGCTGGCTTGCGCCTCCGCGGGTCCCAGGCTGTTGGACTAAGCATCGGGGGAGGGGGTGATTAAGGCCCGGGAGAGCTTCCAGCTTGCACCCGGCGAAAGCCTTCCTGCCGCCGATGCGCCGAGCAGCGTCTGGTCGATGGCTTGTCGAGTCCTTGCCTGTCTTCCCTGATCCAAAGGCGTTCAGCTCGGAGCAGCAGGCATGCTGGATTGTGGCGGGCGGCACTGGGCTCTTTTTGCTGCGGCGCTCAGGCTGTGGCTGCTCCTAACTTTATGGACGCAGGTAAAAGAACTGCCTGCGTTTCGGCAGGTTTAGCTTGCGGTGGCGGTAATCTTTCCAAAAGGGAAGAGCGGGGAGGGTAGCTTTGGGCGGAAAAGGATCGGGGACGACTTTTGTACGGTTTGTTTTACTTTGCCACTTAAACCCGGCGATGAGATTTGAGTACCTTGTCGCTCCTTCCTTTTGAAAGAAAAAAAAAAGATACATGCTTGTTTTGTGAAACTAACATAAAAAGAAACCCTATTTTGCTTCGGGGGAGATTGGAAAGCTTACGGCTCCGCCGATGTCTTATCTGCAAGCTCCCTTAACAACTCGGTGCTTCCAATTGTGTGTTTGCTTTGGAAGAACGCGGAGGCAAACTTGCATTGCACGTTTGCGCGGAGCACCCTCGGCGTTGTTGTTTTTAATCCATTTCCCGAACGCATTGATTTGAAAAAGCAATTAACACGGTTTGCATCGCTTCCAATTACTTTTAAGCATGGGGAGTTCCTATTCGGCTGGCATCAAATAATTTCGAAGTGCCTATTTTAGCTGCCGATGGAGCATTCTGCAGGTCTTCTGCGCGGCTTGCAACCAGCCTTCCTATTACTACGATAAGCCGGAATTGCGGCACTGTGTTTTCTCTCTCCGATGCCTCTTTTAATAGTGCGTATGGTTTCTCATAGTTTTTATCAGAAGGCTACTTTGTCGTTGGGAACTCTGGAGTAGCCGCTTGTAAATCGCCATGCACTCCCTCCCCCTCCCCACGCTACAGTTAATGAGGTTCTCCCTTTTTGCTCCTTTATTTTTAGGTCTCCCAGTCCACGGGCTATTTCGAGCTGCAGATTAACTCGGTAAAGAATGTAAACGGCGAATTGTTGAATGGGGAATGTTGTGATGGCATGAAACCCCCAACGAACGCGGACTGTACTCGGGATGAGTGCGATACTTACGTGAAAGTCTGTTTGAAGGAATATCAGGCTAAAATCACGACTACTGGGACATGCAGCTACGGCTCCGGATCTACTCCAGTTCTTGGTGGAAATACTTTTTATCTGAACAGCCAAAATTTTCATCAGGGTAAAAACCACGACATGGGGAGGATTGTTATACCGTTTCAGTTTGCTTGGCCGGTAAGTCCCCCCTTTTTTCCCCCCGTTCCTGGTCTATTTCTCTAATAAGCGATCGTGATTTTCTGCAGCTGTGTTTTGTAAGTGGCTGCTATAAATGGGCCGCCTTGCCGCCGCTTTTGACTCTTACTTTGTGGGTAACTGTAGAACTGTAACTTGAGTTGAGTTTTTCTTATGCCCTTTCTGGTTTGTGGAGGGGAGAGTGTCTAACGGGCACCTTTCTTTTCCTTCCTGCTCTTCCCCCAGCGCACGGAAGGGGGGGTAACCAAGTTGAGGTTGGAAAAAGAGCAGCATCGCAATCTCTCCCGTTTCGTTATAAAACTGCACGTTTTCCCTCGTAATATCCACGAAATCCAGCCACACGCTTTGTATTGTGGATATGCGGGAACCTCGCGCCAATTTGTGTGGCGCGGGGTAATGAAGCTTAGTTTCCATGAGCCAGTTGATGGGGACAATAAAACTACGAGTGAAAGAGGGGATTACTTCGAAAAATGGAAAAGGGCGCACCTAGAGGCATCTCCTAGGGGCGTGTCTACGCTTGGGAGCAGCTGCCAGGAGCGGGGGAGGCGACAAGTAGAAGCCCGGTGTGCGATCGCGTGTTGAGATGCGAGTAGTTGTCCTCTGCGCCAAACCTGTTTGTTATTGCTCTGGATTCCCCCGTAGATGGAGATACTTACGGCTTGCATAGTCTCGTATTCTCCATCTTCTCTCTCCGGCGAAAAGTGCTGCTGCCCAACCCTCCGTTAAAATATATTTGTATTACATACACCTCCAGTTTCCTGAACGCTTCTTGGATTTGCAAAAACGTCTTTCCAGCAGAGGGCGCGTGCAGCTAGTTTTCCGCGTGGCTGCGCCTTGGTGTGTTTTTTTTTACCTTTTTTTTCTTTTTTTAAAGAAATACTTAACGTGTGTTACAGGGCGTGTGCGCAAAAGAAGAGAATTGTGCCGGCGGGGCGTGGAAGGAGGCGGTGGCTGCCGCTGCAAAGCAAGCAGCTGCTCTTAGCCCCGAGCTACGGGAAAGCGCGGGGCGCGTGCTGCTGCTCGCGAAAGGCGCGAGCGACTTGGCTCCTGGGACTAGACCTGGCGGGTAGGGAGGAGGCGTGGCGAGAATACTCACCCGCCTGGCGCGCGCCTCAACAGCGACCGTTGGACTAAGAGCGTTTAAGGGCGAAGCGCGTAGGAGCCTGGCTGCTTCTTTCATCTCCTCGGGCTTAATGGGGGAGGGAACAGCTGAAAACCCGCTCCTGGTTTTCCATAGCATTCTTCTTTCGTGGTTGTTCTTTTTTAATTCCAACTCTCCTCACTATGAGGAAATCCGTAACTGCTCTAGTCGATTTTTAATGTATACCAGGATTTAATTCGTGGTATAAAGTCTGTGAAGTGTGGGGTACATTCACTGCAAAAGGGTAAGAAACCAATAGCTCAAGAGAGGAAGAATTTATAATTTGTTTAGGAATTCATTTCTCACTTCAAATTCTAGTTATAAAAAATCTTTCCCCATTTCCTCTTCCATTTTTTTCTTTTTGTTTATCGTGACAGATAATTGACGGTCTGGATTCACTTGTTAAACTGAGTGATGGCTTTAGAATTCACTCTTGACTTTCATCCTGATAAGTTACTCAATCTTAAAACCATGGTTCCAAACCACAGTGGCTGGACTTACACATACTAAAACATTTGCATATTAAACTTACACATATTTAAAAAATTCTGTTCAGCTGAAGAATGATTTGGGCTTGTAGTGTATGTGTAGAAAGCACATACTGATTTTGATATAATCTCAATGGGTAGAATATAAAACTACCAAATTGTGGAGTTGTTCCTGTGAGTTTTTACAGCACTTCCAAAGCATGCAAATCAAATGTGCAACAACTGTAGGCTCATACTTTCACCCCCACAGCAGCTGCATTTGATTTCTGCTCATGAGTGCTTGCATGACTAAATAATGTATTTTAATATTTGGCTGTTTAGCAGAGTATGTGTAGATGTATGATCGTTTGCAAAACAATACAGTATTATATGCACCACAGGGAACAAATGGGAAGGGATGAGAGATCCTTTAACAAAAAAAGTCTTCACAAAAGAATTAGTAGGTTGGTTAACAAAAGGTAACTGGTAGAATGGATTTCTCTTAATTTTTATTTTACTAAAAGGGAAAGATATTTCCTAAACTCAGGTGTTGAATTCTACCAGTACAACAGGTGTATAAGAATATTTGTCATTTGTACTTTTTAAATAGTTTCTATTGGTGTGTAGGAATGGTTACAGCCTTGAAATAATAGCAATAGAAGACAAAACAAAGATTCTAGAGTGGACCAAATACAGTACATTCCATCCTGTTTTCAATTTTAAATGGAGTTTGTTTAGCAAGTTGCAGTGCCTTGTGATGGTCACTTTGATAGCTGACTACTTGTTGCATTCATTATCTAATCTATTTTGTTTCTATTAGAAGCTAGCAATTCAAATTTTCATAGTTTTTTAGCATTAAATTGGAACAGTAAAACAGTACTTTGAATGTGCTGTGTATGGAATATAGTTGTGTAATTGTTGTGAATAATCCTTCATTGATGAGACACAACTCTTACATTCTAACCATACAAGTTGTTACGAATTTTAGAAAATTGTTCCTTGGTCTAAAGGCTGGGCAGTTTTTATTGGCAACTGATCGTTTTTGCAAATAGTTGCTAATACTAAATTAAATTTAGTTTTTAATGAATGGGTCTATTTGTAGCTTATCTTGATATTTAAGGTCTAAATATACGTGTTTAATTGAAGGGATAGAGACTAGTCAGTCATTGCTCAGTATATTTTTGTGCCTTTATACAGATTTGGATGCCAAAACAGTCTTCTGACTAAACTGGCTTAGTTTTTAGTCACATTTTGAAAAGGTCATATTTTATCTTAAGCACTTAATTTTTGCTAAAGCACTTCATGTATGCTTTAATGATAATATATGCTGTAATCTTCTTAATATTTGTGAGGTCCTTTCATTTGATGTATTGCTTTGCTTCAAGATCTGACTAAGCATCTTTTCAACCTGTTGACTTTGCAGTATTAATAATATATATTTATAATTCTTAAATAATAGCTAGGAACAATTGTTCAAGAATGAAAATTAAAATATTTCATTCTTAATCACCATAATATATATCACTACTTACAGAAGTGTGTGGCAAAGAGTCTTTATAGGATTCTTTGAAATCACTCTTCAAAAATAATGGTACAGCAGACCATATCTGCTGACTGGGGGGGTATGCTAGTAACAGTACAAGAAAGATGAGAAGCATCCATAGTTGTCTGAAGGGTAACAGATACGTTTTAACAAAACCATATTATTCAAGCCACAGTGCCAACACAGGATAAACAGTCTGCAAATTGTCAAATTAACCTGAGGAAAGGTAGTGGAAATGAAAACATGAATCTTTCACTGTGCAAAATAAGATGGGAAAATGCTTCCCATAGTACTGAAGATAAGACTTTACTATGCAACTTTCCACAACTTTTCCTG
Source organism: Pseudoxyrhopus heterurus (assembly GCA_032468235.1). Taxonomy (NCBI): domain Eukaryota; kingdom Metazoa; phylum Chordata; class Lepidosauria; order Squamata; genus Pseudoxyrhopus; species Pseudoxyrhopus heterurus. Next base: position 366,036 of record JANHJO010003029.1, read on the forward strand.
ATAAAATATTGCGAATTATTGTCTTTTATGGTGATTAACATAAATCTAACCTTAGATTTGTTCTTTCCTACACGGATGAGTATTAAAATGTAAATGGACTATTAATCTTTTTCATATGCATAATATTGCAATTAAGAAAACAGGTCGGATACAGCATAGTTATCTTGGGATTATTCAATTAAGCATGCATCTTCAATTATATATGTAGTTTAAATTCTCACCTAATTTAAGAAAGTCTGACTAGTCTTAAATTTCTCACTTAAGGTGATGCTGAATTTTCATCAACTAATAGTATTTTCACATGGGTGAACATTTGCATTTGTTAGGATATGTGTAGCATGCAGTAGATATATCTGTCCTGTAATGTAATTTACCATAGTTTTTTTTTACTCTGTTTAAATTGCTGTAAAAAGTGGGGAAAAAATCACAATTATTTTGGTTGATGGGTGACTGTATAAATTTGTTAAATAAATGAAACATTTTCTTTAAATCTGTAAGACACATGAGATATTTTACTATCACAGCTATGTATGAAGGAGTTACATTTGTTTTTGTTTTGGCATGTCATATATATGCTTGTATATAGCTTGTCGTAATATATGTAATGTTTTTAGTAAGGTGGGAATAAACTAGGATAGAAAGAATGTTGATGTTTGAGAAGACTGTTGAGAATAGTATGGACAACCAAGAAAACAAATGGATTATTGAAGAAATCAATTCAGAATTCTCACTTGAAACATACATGACCACATTCAAATTTTTCCACTTTGGACACATTGTGGAAGGAGAATAGAGAAGAAAGCAACCTACAGCAAGGTGGATAGACTCAGTTACAATAGTGATTGGTGCATGATTGAAATACGTGAAGGATTAGATGATGTACAAATTAGAATGGAAAAGATATGTGGTTAAAAAAGAGCAGCACCAACTTGATAGCACATTTTCAACTTTCTAGACTAATGATCACTTTTACTGCAACTGTGATAATGTTACTGTAGTTTTGAAAGGAATATTTTTATCTGTATTTTGCGGATTATTTTGCAGCCATTTTTTATAGAAATAAAATCTGATCAAATTGTTGCTCAATACAAATTATTGACAAATTTGGTTTTCTCCTTGGTGGTACAACTGGAATTAGAATTTTGATTTGCACTACTAAACCAGTTATTTGCAACCAACTTTGTATATGAAGATGAAAGAAACTTAAGTATTTTCAGAGTGCTATGTTTTATTAGTAAGACTGTGTAAGTAAGCAGAATATTAATGTATTAAAGTATTGTATTAGGCCATGGTTCAAATGCAATTAAAACAACTTATCTATTTACATAGTTTTAATCACTGTACTTAATTGCTTATTTTCAAATGATTTCGTTCATGCTTTGCTTTTCTTCCCTTTTTTTCAAGTTTTATTTTTTATTAGACCAAATTCAAGTTTCAGTTCTGCATAGGACTGATAGGGTAAACTAATAGAATCTATTAGAATAGATTGAGTAAAAAAACAAATCTTGGAAAGTGATCAGGTTGGTGAACAATTACAAAGATTAATATATATTTAAGCAGTATTTGTAAAATATTGGTCTTATTAAGACATTAATTTGCAATGAAACATGGGTGTACGTTGTGTGAAGTTTATCTCAAGCAAATCAGTAATTTTTTTAAGTATACCAATTAAGTTAACTTCTAGATAAACTAAACATTATTCAGAAGCCATTCCGGAACATGTCTGAATGTATCTGAAACTAAACAACATATCATGGCAATGAGTCCTGTACATTTGCACTCTTAGGAGATAGCTCACCTCAACCTCCCAAAATTTTATCTATCACTACTCATGATTAAAGAGTATGTTATAGATTTGTTTGGTTACAAATTGAAGGTCTCTTATCTTGCTCAAAAAGTGGTTCTTAATTGAAGTAGTAAATCTATGCACTGTTTATTATGTGAGATGGGGAGGATATAGCCTTTCCTGGGTAGACAGTGAAAGGCTGCTGTTCAGGAATTAAACATACCAACCAAAACCCTAAATTCTTAAAAGGAATAATGAAGTCAGGCATGAGAAGAATCATGAAGTCAGGCATGAGAGGGGATTTGTGAGTCGGGTTAAGACTTGGTCAGTTGTCCAGCTTGTTACTATAAATGATGTTTTCAAAACATTTGCTTTAAAGACTATTATTTCATATGAATTAACAAAATAACCTCTTATTCGGACTGCCTTGTATCTTTGTAAAGTTTTGATAAACCAAAAAATTAAGGTCATTTAGTAAGTGGAAGTGACTACTTCTTTTAAAGATCAAGTTGCCTGGCCTAACTATGGTTGCTACAGATATTACAGGAATACCTGTAATAACTTTTTAAGGCTTAAAAAGTATAGAGTATTGTAATCAAACTAATTAGTTAAAATAACTTTTTTTATTTCAAAGTGAGTTAATGAGCAGCAAAATAGAAGCAATACTAATACTATTTAATAGTATTAATACTATTTTTTCCCTCTTACAAGAACTTTTAAGTTACATATTTGATGTAAGAATTCAGCTGATAATATGGAAATTTTAAGATAGAATGGATAGTTTCTGCCTTTTAGTATCAATCTTCAACAGTAAAGGAACAAACTGTCACGAAGTATGCCGTAGACTGTCACTTCATATAGTAGCCATGAAGGCTTTGGGAAAGATATTCAAATGGCATGTGTGATAGTACCAACAAAAATCAGAATAATAGAATCATGGTATTAACTGTGAAACTATGGAAGTGAAAGTTGGATTTTGAAAAAGCAGAATCGTAAACGTGTGTTGATGCCTTTGAACTTTGGTGTTAGAGAAACTCGTGAGGATAATGTATACAGCCAAGAAAACAAACAAATAGATAATGGAGCTTGAATGCTGAATAAGGTAGAAGGAAAGAGAAGAGGACAACCATCAAGAAATTAGTATATATTAGCTTATGATGGTTGGGATTATTTTTTAAAATTACTTCACATAATCTTGGATTTTGATGTGTTCTATATTATGTTTATGTTCGTTCATGGGCTACTTTGCCTAATTTAGGTGCGTGCTTATGCACTTCTTTGCCACTATAGCAAGGCCACTGTCTTAATGTAGGGGGCCACAGCCATTACCGGACCATACCTATTTGGAATTGGGCCGCGCAAGTGATTAGCCAGATGTGTATGCATGCAGCTCAAGTTGCACGAGTGGCAGGCTAGCAGGCACTCACGCAAGTCAAGCTGTGGGCCGGTTCACCAGTCATGTAAGAGCTGCAGGTGCGTCCACGTGTGCATGCTGGCCCACTGCTCACGTGGCCCAGTTCTTCTCTTCCCCCCAGCCTGGCCACTAAGCCGCAAAAGGTAGGGGCCACTGTCTTAATGAAATGCTAAGTTATAATTTACACAAACATTATTGCTAAAGGAATTCAGCAATTAATACATTGAAATAGTTCTCATGGTGTTTTTTCAATCAAATGCTAATACCGTATATTAATTTGGCAAATAGCCCGAGTTTGGAAAGAGCCTAGATCAGAAAGTTAACTTCTTTATCCAAATACTATGTATTTTGAAACAAACAGTAATAGAATTAGAAGTCCACAAATGGAAATAAAATAAATAAAACTCAGTATAATGCTGTCAATTTGTATCTGCCATTTATTTGAACCAAGGCTAAATTAAGAGTCACTTTTTAGAAATAGTGACCATTTTTGAATGCTATAAATTGTATATAAAATATTAAGTATTCTGCAATTCCCTTTTGTTTTAATAAATATTTGCAAAACACAGCAAATTTAAAATCAGGATTTTATTTTCAAGGAATTTTAAAGTACTTTGTGCCATATATTTTCTTGACCTGTAGGTTTTATATCTGTATTATATAGAGATATATAAATACATTATACAGGCCAAGGAACAAAAATGACTTATTTTTATCTAATCCTACAAGTATCTCAAAGATGCTTTTTCAAGAGGCAACTAGACTTTATGGGGGGTTTTTTAAAGACATTTCGCTTCTCATCCAAGAAACTTGTTCAGCTCTGAATAAGACAGATTAATTTCAGAGTTGAAGAATTTGCATTTATGAAAACTTTATTGTGTCAATGATATGTTAATACTTTTTGAATAAAACATTGCTTTTATCTCTTGATCACCAGTCATTGGAGCTTTTTTTTCTTCCTAGGTTATATATGGCTGAGTTATCGTTACTTTTTAAAGTTTTTTTTTAGTTTTATATTGAATCTTTCATTCAACAACTCAAGTAGATTTACATAGTATTCTTCCCTCCAACAATAACTCTATGGGGTAGAATGGACTAAGAGAAAGTGACTGGCACAGTTACATGATGCTTGAAGTTGCACAGTATTGTTTTTTTACACGTGGAGGACTGTAAACTGGTGTGCAAGTTGAGTTGCAACTATAAAAGGCTACTATGTCTTAGCATTGAATGATCATATTTACATACATACATTTACTATATTTGCATTTATACCCAAACTATTGATAATTCAGTAAAATAATAGATATATTTTAGTTCTACTTCGAAAATTTGGTAGCTTCTTCATGAAGGACACTTTGATATTGAAAGCATACCTCTGATACTTAAAATAATTCTATAGTAGTAAATACTAATTGCAAAAACAAAATAGGGAATATCTAACAATCTAGCATTTGATATATTAGTCTGCAGGATGAGGGAACTTAGCATTTTGAGCCCATAACTCATCATATAAAAAGTATGTATATATGTGTATATGTATCACAGAAGACTGATAAAAATGGCAAATTTAGGTTTGCTTGATGAGGTTGCTAAGAAACTGAAGACTCTGGAGGAAGTGGATATTGTCTGGCCAGAAACATAAAATTTTGCTCTCCGAATGCTTTTCTTTAGACCAATTTCATGTATAAGGAAAGAGATAATTTTGAACATTCTTAACTAGTTTTAAGCACCGGTATCAACAGTAAATACAAAATTGTAGTCTAGTTCAAACGTTGCATTACATCATTATTTTTTTAATGATAAACCATAAATGGCTGGGTGATACACAGGAAACCATAAAATATGTTTTACAAACCAAAATTCTGGAAGCATACTAACCAAATAAACCACATTAGTAGTTGTATAGTTTTTAAATCTAATTCTTCCTTTCTACAGATCCTGAAACTATAGCCTTTTGATATTTTAAACCTCCCCTTTTATTATTACAGTTACATGAACTGAATCCACATGAACACACAGCAGTTAAAATAACATATCAACCATTCCGTTTACAATAAATTTTAACATATTAACTGTTCTGTTAATTTCAAATTTATGTATTAAAATGCTAAAAAAACAGTCATGACTAAAATCTCTATCAAAATACATACAATGTGTCCATCAGGATGCCTGCTAAAGGCTCTTTGGAATAATTCTGTCTTCATTGCTTTGTTACAGATTTCTCCTGGGGGAGAAATCTAATATGTAAAGGAAGACTTTTCCACAAATTGGTACCATTATAGAAAGGCATTACCTCCTCACCTCAGCCTCTTTAATCTCTGGAAAACGCCAGACATTTAAGAACCTGTCCCTATTTGATTGCAATAGATGTGTCTTAAAAAATGGAACTTGAGAGATGTTGATTCCAAATCATATAGAGCTTTTTACATCTCAGAGGCCTATAAATGTAATGTTCATTTATAACTGGAGATCCACAACTGGTGCACTTGCCAGAACTGAACAAAAAACCCTTGACCAGTTTCCACCTCTTTTCAACAAGAACCATAAAACCAGTAGGATCCCCAAATTACTACTATGGGTTCTTGAAGAATGGTGTCTTCTGCTCAAGAAACAACATGTGGAATTTTATTCCTCATTGGACAGGAAGTAATCACATCTTTCTTGAGTTTATTTACAGCTTGTTTAATACTGTCTAGATCTTAATAGCCTCTAGGCACTAGGGCAAAACTTCCAATATCACCTCTTTGCTCTAAGGTGGTAAGCATGCTGATGATTCTCATTCAAAGATCAGATGAGCTTTTCCAGCAATTCAGTGTGGATGTTAATT
>JANHJO010003029.1:372162-383076 GCA_032468235.1 Pseudoxyrhopus heterurus
CAGATAACTCTATCTTTGTCTCATATATCTAGAGCAGGTGTGTTTCTTGGAGAGCTGGATCAGCATTGTTGTAGTTGTTCTCCATGGGCTGGCGGGTGGGTGGGTGGAGACGGAATGGACGCCTTCCTGCAGCACCCTGCCAGCCAAAATGGGGCATGGGGGACTATAGGCGGCCCCACGCGCCCATTTTCAGCCTGGATGTCTGTGAGCCATTTTCACAGAGGCACCGCGGGCCAGTCATTTGCTATTTGCAGGCCAGCCCCATGGGCCAGTTCTAAGCACCTTGCGGGCCGGATGTGGCCTGCGGGCCTTGAGTTTGACACCCCTGATCTAGAGCATATTGTTCAGTCTTTGCCTAGATGCTATAAGCAAACTTTGATCTTGCTTGATGTTCTTTTTGGACAGCCAAGGTTTCCATACCTTCAATATAGGAATAATTCGTGCAGATTCTTTCTAATGTAAACTCATAGATTTTGATGTCAGTAGTGGTGAGATTTACCCATAGATTATGTGATGAAATTGTGGTTTTCTAGAGACAACTTCTTGCATCTTTCATTCTGTTCTCCGGTGGAACTTTTAGGAATGTCCAGACCTGTGGAAGTTATAGTTGTTTGAAATCATGTCTACTTTTAGATGATTTTCCAGAGAATTAAAAGATTTGTGTCCAATTGTTGGACATCTATCACCTTTATTAAGATCTCAGCTCTTTTGATCTAGGCTTGATGACATGACACACTTCAAAAATAAAGAGCAAATCAAGTTATAAATGCGAGAGATTTAAATTAAACAGGTTCTTTCTAAAGATATTCTAGTCATTTGCACCTGTTCTGATGCACTTGTTGCTAATTTTATGAATTTGTAGTGCTAAATGTAGGAAATGTATTTATCCTTTTTACATGCAAAATTTGCTCTTATGTTTATTTAAGTTATATAATGGATTATAAAATGTAAACAGTGTATGATATTTGTTGTATTTTACAAGTAATCCTCGACTTATGATCACAATTAAACCCAAAATTTATGTTCAGTTAGTAACACAGTTGTTAAGTAAACCTGGTTTCCCCATTGACTTTGCTTGTCAGAAGGTTGCAAAAAGTGATCACATGATCATACGACATTGCAGGTGGCATAAATATGAGCCAGTTGCCAAGTTTCTGTATTTTGATCACATGATCATAGGAATGTGACAAGGGTCGTAAGTGAAAAATGGTCATAAGTCACTTTTTTCAGTGCCATTGTAACTTTGATCAGTCACTAAATGAACTGTTGTATGTTGTGGACTACCTGTATATGCAAGTGAGATGGATGATACATAAATTTAATCAATAATGACCCTTTATTAATATTGTTGAAATAAAGATCATATGCAGTCACACAGAGATACTCTGTGCACGCGCTCGTATGCGTGCAATTCAATTAGGTGTGTACTTACAGTTTCAGATGATTATATTTGTATTGCTCTTCATCAAATAGGAACAATTTACCATTTGATGTAATATATAAACTTCACATTCCATACAAGATTTCTAAAAAAATCTTACTGTTTTTGAATTTAGAACCCTCCATATTTTTAATTTAATGTGAACTTCAGAATGAGTCTTGTTTTGATACAATATTTCATCTCACCTCTCTGGTGATTAAATCATTATTTATTGGGTTATTTTAATTTATTTGTGGAGATATTTTTTTATTTGACTATTAACTGCTTTAAGTATCATTTCTGGCAGAAATTGTGATGTGAAATATTTAGTTAACTTTTTCATCTTATAGCCTTTGTAAAATTCTTTCAGGATTTCAAGCAGGCTCTGATTTCAGATAGTCCTGGTTTAGCAGTCATGTTTGGGATAATGTTGGTTGATTCGCTCAGATAATCAGCAAGAAGGGAAATAATGTTTGCATTCATTGGAAAGAAAGGATGTGGTGCTGGCAGCTAAACTGAGTGTATTCCTCATTGTGTGTTCACTTACTCTCTTATAATCCTTTCTATTCCAGTCTCTCTGCTCTATGATGGGTGTGTAGGTAGGGTCAGATGTAGGAAAGATTGCCTAGAGATTGCTTGGGGTTGCCCCCTTGCTTGTTTAAGCAATCTTATAACTATGTAAGTGGGGGAAAAGAAAGACTGTACTGATTGTAATGGCAATTGTGACTGCAAAGGTCACACATTTATTTATTTTATTTTGTTGTATTTATATGCCGCCCAATTCCCAAGGGACTCTGGGCGGCTTACAGCAGAAACACATGAGATTGTGTTGCATTACTTAGCAACAGAAATTCCGGTCCAAGTTACCATTAAGTAACAACTACATGTATATCTGTTACCTGTATATCTGCTTTAAAGTGTAATTCCACCTTAACTTGTTTTAGATGGGTTGCAGTCATATTGATGTATACTGTGATCACTAACAGCAGTGTCCATTTCTAATAGGGGTAGCCCTTGACTTATAGCCACAGTTCCAGCTGGAAAATTTGTCATTAAGGAGTGCGGTCATTTAGTGAGACATCATATAACCATTTACGACTTTCCTTGCCATTTTCTCCATGACTTTGCCTACCGAAAGTCAGCTGGGAAGGTCACAAATGGGGATCCTGTATTGATGTATATACATCCTGGTTGCTAAGTGCCTGAATTATAGTCACATGACAACCAGCATGCTAGGGCTGTCATTAAGTGCAAGGACTGTAGGATAAAGCCTGTTGAGGCTGCTCTTGAGTTATTCACTATTTAGGGATGATATTTTTATTTAAGTGCATTAGTCTTATGAATATGAAGCTTGAAAAGTAATTTAACAATTTAAGCAAATAGAGGCGATAGATAACCCTGAGCAGCATTTTTAAATAAAGTGCTTTTACTTTGCATAATTGTACAATTCTTTCCTTGACATGTCTGACGAAGTATTTGAATTGAAACAGATTTTCTCTACAGACTTAACAGGATTTTATGTTCAGTAGTCTGGGATCATATGCAGTTTTCTTCTACACATTTTTTTATGAATGGCATAGAATCTGAATGTGGTTGACACTTTATATACCTGTATACTTTGGATACAGGGTGGGAAATACAGATTGGCTTTATGTACATTTCTACTTTTTCTTTTAACCAATCACACAAAGAAATAACACAGAGTTTAGATTTTGGGGGAAGAAGAATTCTTCTAAAATTTGAACTAATTACTTGGACATGTTGAACAATTTAGTACTTAGCTATTTGTACTGTACTGTAGTATTCTGGTTTGATTCCTTGATTTTATGTCCATATTTCCTAGGAGGTACTAAAACTGAAAGAACAATGTTAATATTTTTGTGCTATAAGTAAAATTTAAGGCTGTTTTTGGCACTTGGTTCATACTACAGGTAGTCCTCGATTTACGACTGGGACTGGATTTTCCATCACGAAGCGATGCGTTTAAGTGAGTTGCACCTGATTTTGTAATCTTTTTTTGTTGCCATCATTAAGCAAATCACACAGTTGTTAAGCAAATACAAGCTTTCCCTATTGGCTGCTTGTCAGAAGCCCCCTGAGAAGATTGTAAATTGCATTCATATGGCTACAGGATGCTGCAACCATTATGGATACATGCCAAGTGACCAAATTTTGGTCATATGACCACAGGGATGCTACGGCAATCATAAATGTGAGGACCAGTCACCTTTTTGAATGTAAATTTGAATGGTTGTTAAATGATTGCAAGTCATGGACTGACTACATGTATTAGTTGCTATGCTATGTTTCTGAACTTAAACTGATGCTTTTCTATATAGGGCCTATGAAGATTTCAAGAATCATAGATGCCAAAATAGGTCTTCACATAGATCCCACAAGAAAAGGAATCTTCTTATTTTTAAACATCAGTACTTTTAATTCAGTTGTTAAAGAATTAAGTACAGTTTGAATTGAATATGTCTGTTAAAAGATCAATACCAGTTGACATTTTTTCTTGCTATGACATCTCCTGTATAAAATAATCCTTTCAAGTCTACATGTAGTGTCGTATGCAAAATGCATTTCAAACCATCTTTATTAATACTTGAAATTCATTGAACATCGATTGACACATACAAAAGTTGGAGAAAAAAAGAATATTTAGCCTATAATTTTTACCTATAATTTACCTATAGTTTCCAACTAAAATCTCCCTAAGGCCTAATTTTTGAAGCTATTTTATTTGCTTTCTTAAAAAGAGGGTGTCTTTTAGCAGAAAAATATTAAGAGCCTAGCTTAGCTGCAAGAAATGAATTTAGCTATTTTCTTTTTTAGGAAGAGTTGCTTGCATTTGTCTATGGTCATGATTAGATAACATTATGAAAGGAAAATTCTTCTAAAGGGGTGTGTGTGTAAACTGTTTCTTTGTTTTGGTATTATATATATTGGTTCTTCAACTGATTTTAGTTTGCTTGGTTCCCTGGTAATTGTCAGTTAAAAAGAATGTGAATTCTTATGATTACTATATTTGGAACCTTCAAGGATGAAGTTTGAATGAAAATACAAACACAAGTTTAGATATACCAGCCTTTCACTGCTTCTTGGTAAATTTTCTACAGAATTCTGAAATATTCTATATTAGGACCATTCTTTCTTGAATTGCTTAACTTTCATTTAGAACATAAATGATATTTTTATGCTATAAAGAGGATCTTTCCTCCTTTACTGGTTTACATTAGAGAGGTTGTGTGTGTTCCCTGCTATAAAATCAATTTCTGTGGCAGCTGATAACTTTTATTGCTACTATATTAATGATTAAATCAACAACATACCAGTCTTACTTCCCAGATTTGCTTAATAACATAGACTTTTGTTTTTGTAAAACAAATATTTTATTCAAAACTGAATTATATATTTGTCAAGTATAATGGTGCTTAAAATTTGTGAAGCCTTTGGAATTTTCAATATTTCTGCATAAATATAGCTTAAAATGTGATCTATTCTCTACGCGAGCTCTAAAGCTTGTGATAAAGAAAACCCAATTAAACATATGAGTTAAAAACATACTTGTTTATTTATTCATTGCGGAAAATTATCAAAGACTATCATCTCCATTGCTAAGTGACATGGTCATTAAGTGAAACATCACATGGTTGCACTGGACTCACAACATGCTTTCGCTGTAATTAAGCTAATTATAAGCAGTCATTAAATGCAGCATAACATAATCAAAGACTTGAGACTTAGTGCCAGGTTTTCTATTCACTTTGCTGTTTGGAAGCTAGTTGTAGAGCTCACAAATGGTGAGCTCAACTTTTTCAGTGCCATACAGCAATCACGAAAGCAGGCTATAGTTAACAAAGACTACCTGTATTTGTATGTGGCAAAAGTATGTGAATTTTTTTTTTCAGTAACTGGTTGCTAGGCACCAACTGTACCTAAACATTTCTGATAACTGTTGACTGATAACTGTTGATTAGCACTACTCATTGTTTTGAAGGAATTTCAGCCCATTCCTCTTGAAAACACAACTTCAGCTCCTTGCGTGAACTGTCTGCTTCAGGTCCTTCCACAACAGCTGAATCAATTCACCCAGAGGGGTTCCTTAGATGAGGATAAACTTAATATGCATACCTCTGGTTCTAGTTCACCATCTTTAATAACTGCATATTTTAAAATCTGGTAATCAACATTTAATCCATGATCTATACAATACGTTTGCATATAGAATTGTGACTCTCTGTTATGCTTGATTCTCTGTTGATGTTAAATAGACATCATCTACTTAGATTTCCAGAAAACTTTTGATAAAGTATAATCAAAGACTTCTTAATCAGTTTAACAGCAATGGAATAAAAGACAGGTCCCCTCCTTGAAAAGTAACTGGCTAAAGAATAGAAAACAAAGAGTAGAAATAAATGAACATTTCTCACAATGAAGAGATGTACCAGGTTAGGACCTCCAGGGACTTGTCAGTTGTTAAGTGAATTACGTGATCATTAATTGAATCTGGCTTCTTACATTGACTTTGTCAGACATCACTGGAAAGGTTCCAAATGGTGATTATGACCCCAGAACGTTGCGTCCATTGTAAATACATGCTGATTGCCACATTACTGTGGGGATGCGACGGTAGTAAATCTGAGGACCAATTGTAAGTTACTTTTTCAGTTATGTAACTTGAAATGAATGGTTGTAAGTTAAGAACTACTTGTATATTCAGATTGAAGCCTCCTGGTTACATAGTTGAATAACTTCTGTTGAGACCAATATTAAAAATGGAGCAGAAAAACTGTAAAAGGAAACATGTTTTGCAAACGTATTTCTTTTCCAGGCAGAAATAAATTTGTCATCAAAAGTCAGATAAATCAATGATTCATCCCAAAAGGATAATTTCAGCCAATTCTTTAGATAACAGGGTTTTTTTAATGTTTCAAAGGAACATTTTAATTCTATCCAAAGATCATCCTTTGGGGCAGAGCTAGAGATTTGCAATGAAATTCTGCTGTTTCAAGACCTCCAACTATTTTTATGGTATTATTTGAGCTAGTTTCAAAAGAGTATAGTACTTGTGTTCTCAAGATGTAATGTTTTACCTTCAGGGTTGATGGAAGAGATATTTAACAGCATTCATTATGTGGAATGCTGTTGTTAAATGTTATGATACTACTAGTATGTCAGCAGCACATGCCTTGTTCCATTGTCCATTTTGTGGTATGCCATAGTGTGCTGAGATTCCAGTTTCTCTCTTCCTGTATGAAATTGATCTGATACGGAATTTGCTTGCTTCTTATTTGCAAATAAATATCCAAAAACTTGCTGATGTTTTTGTTCAGTCATTATTGTAATCAGAAGTTTTCAGCTACATGAGGCATTTTCCAAAGGAGCTCTGTGGTGGTATTATCCATATGAATTATGTAATTCATTTGTCTTTCTAATTGTTTTAATAATAGATGTATCATAATGTTATATTTTTCATTTGGTTTTCAACTATAAATTAGTTACTGATAAATATGATTAACAGGAAACCATCACCAATATTGGGATGTTGGACTCATTTTTCCTTTCAATTCCCAATACTTACTCCTCAGTTCTCACAAAAAAGTAGTTAGATATTTTACACAACAGATGCAAGTGTATACCTTATATGAGTATGCTCAGAACTTTTTAGTTCCAATACTAAAATGGGATGGATGCCCGTATTCTATTCTAGATCAACACTCTTATCATCCAGTTTATAAATGCCCTCCAGTTTTGAATAATAACTTCTATCATCATTTGTCTTACAAATCTTGGAAACTGTTTTCTGTTGCAGAGGTACAGCATTGCCATGAGTCTTCACAAAGTAGTTCATTTGTAATTTTGTGGGATCAATATCATTTCATATATACAGTATGTAACAAGTTCCTAATAATTTTCATGAGAAAAAGGCCATGGACTCATACAATATATACAATTAAGAATGTAAGCCTTTCAGTTCTTATTTCTTCAACATTTGTTATCTCTTCCTAATATTTTCTCCTCTTATACTATGATAGTGCATGAGTGAAGTTATTTCTCAGGAAATATGAGAAATGAATATATATAAATTCAAATATAAAAAGCCTTTAACTATCCAAAATGTTTATGCTGTAGAATGACTATCCTTGTTAATTTAGAATAAAGAATAATAAGGTTGACAGGGACTTTGGAGGTGTTCTAGTCCAACCCCTGTTGGAGCAGGAGAACTTATACCAATCTGAACAAATGGTTGGCCAATCTCTTCTTGAAAACCTCCAGTGATGGAGCACCCACAATTTATGGAGGCAAACTATTCCACTAATCAATTGTTCTTACTGTCAGGAAATTTCTCCTTAGTTCTAGGTTCTAAATGATCTTTAGATGATCTTTTAATGATCTTCCACCCTTATTTCTTGTTCTACCCCTCAGGTGCTTTGGAGAACAGGTTGATCCCCTCTTCTCTGTCAGAGCCCCTCAAGTATTGGATGCTACTAGTCCTTCTCTTCATTAGACTAGACCCACTTAGTTCTCTCAACTATTCATCATGCAATTTAGCCTGCAGACCCCTTATCATCTTTGTTGCCCTTCTCTATATTCTTTCTAGGACTTCAGTATAATTTTGTATCATGCTGATTAGAACTGAATGCAATATTCCAAGTGTGTTTTTTAAGAAACCCATGTTGGCTTCTAGTAATCCCCTTGTTCATTCCTAGATGTTCACAAATATGCTGCGTGGTTATCTTTTCTAGAATTTTTCCAGGTATTGATGTAGGTTGGTTTGTCTGAAGTTTCCTGGAATCCATGTTTTATCCTTTTTGAAGATTGGAACCACATGAGCTCTTTCCCAATCTTCTGGTAGTTCCCTTGTGTTCCAGGATCTCTGAAAGATTTGGTTCTGAGATACACCTGCCAATTCCTTCTAAACTCTGGGATGTAATCCATCTGATCCTAGCAATTTGTACTTGTCCAGAATGGATGGGTGTTTTCTTATCATATTCTTGCCTATTTTGACTTGCATTCTTATTCTGTCTTCCACAGTGATGCTTTTGATAGGCTGGATTATTTTTTTCCCCTTTTCTGCGAAGACATTCATTGGATTAATGCTAAATTAAGCCCATTGTTGCTCTGCAGTTAGGTCCCAGTGAGACATCTATATACAATCGGTCTGATATATCTGCTAACGAAAAGTAGCCATGGTCAAATATTTTGGCATGTATAAATTATTTCCGAATGGCTAGTATTATGCATAGTATCTGCCCTTAGCTTGAATACGATACAAGGTAGAATATCTTTTCATTACAGTATCCTACTTACCCATTGAAGGAACTAAAGACCTGGGGTAATAATTTAAGCTTCAGGGAGAGTTTGTAAAGACCAGAAGACATAAAATTAATGTCATTAAAATATTCCATTGCTTTAGAAGTCAAAGAATATATGTGGCATTTTGGAAGGAAGTTTATATAAATACACCTTTTAATTAAAAATAATTAGCATTGTAAAGATTTGATTTCTTGGTCTGTGAAGTGTTATTTTATATAAGCAGTGAAGCTTTGTTTAAGAAAATAAATAAGAGATGGGAAAACTACATGTGACTTTTGTTTTGTTTTGTTTTGTTTTGTTTTGTAGTCCTCAGAACATTTCTAAATTCCATTGGTGAAATTTGGCAATGCAATTTTTATGCCTCTTTTTACAGCAAGTAAAATAATTGCATTGAACTCTAAAGGTTTGACATTTAGAAACAACAACAACCCCAGTCCATCCTTTTGAATGGCATTACATCATTATTACCATCTGCAGTTCTCTAGATATTCTAAATATTTATTTAAAAAGAAAATGGCTTCTAGCAGGAAAATGGCTAGGTGTCTGTGATTCACACATGGGTTATGTAATGACACCAAGCCCATTCAGAACTCGTAAACTTGTTCGGCTGCCCTCTAGTATAAACAATACAACTAAACAGCTCTTACTAAAGTATAACACTGGTAGGTTTTTTCTAAACAGGGTTACCATTATTCTTGTTTTCAAACCATATTTGGGAGCATGCTCCCAAAGAAACTATAATGTCATTATAAGCTTCCTATTATATCCGGTGATACTCCATCTCTTGAGGAGAGTGGTCAAACATTCTTTCTTCAGGGAGTCCTCTAGTTTCTGTTGTGTCATTATTGGCACTGAGGAACTGTCATCTAGACAAGCCTCACCTAGTTCCAACCAGGAGCAGCGTACAGGCCTTGTTAATCTCCAACAGCCTCATTTGTCATTGTCTTGCTAATGAAATGGTAATTTACTTATTGTACAAGACAAATAACAAAGGTTTGGACAGAAGCCAAGAGAACTTGGAGAGAGGGAGTTAATAAATTAAAAAGAGGGAAAAGAAAGGGAGAAGAGATAAACAGTATGTAGACAAAAATTATTGGCCCCTCTAACGAAGTGAACTATCAGTCTGAAAGCATTACATTCTGGCTAAACATTCAAACAACTTGCATATTATCTTTTCATGAAATGCTATTGTTAATTTTTTTTATTGTTTATAAACAGCAGCTCTTTGGAGTAAATGAAAGACAAACTATTTCCTACCCCCACGATAAAATACCATGCTCTCAGGAAAAAAGTTAATAACACAAAAGGGAACATGAGTTTTAGAATTGTTGCATCTTATTATTTTTAAGGATAGTAAGATTATCAATAATAGTTATCTCCAAGCAAACTTATGATACTTCTGACAAAACAATTATTTACTCAGTTCTTGAAAAGGGCAGATGTGCAGAAAAAGGCCCCAGGTAGCTGTGCTGGCTTAAAACTAGGACTCTTATAACCAGATCCTTCTGAAATGAAGAAGGCCTGACTGGAGTGTGAAATAGAGGCCATCTCCAGGGTATGAGAACAGCCTTGGCAGCATGCGCAAATGGTGGCATGAAGAAGGCCCAAGTACAGTAGTGGCATTTGATGGTGGTTGCAGGGGCAGCTGGTAGACAGACAGACAGACATAAGTGCAGGTGGGTCTGAATTTTGTTTATGCGATAGCAGGAGTGATGTAAGAGCCAGAACTTCAAGGACAATTCAAAAGTCCCTTCATTCGGTATCATATCATAATTTCAAACAATCACTGAACAAATGGAGGTTAAGCAAGGACTGCCTGCATTGTTTCTCCTTCAGTCTTTTCTTTTGTAACTTAAATATTTCCATCTCTTTCACTGTTCCTCTGAGCTTAATTTCCAAATGCTTTATCAGGTTGGTGGTTCTCTTCTAAATGCAGCTTCTCTATGTAACTTTTAAAATTCAGTGCGCAGCCCTGGTACTTCAAGAGCAGTTTAATGTAGTGGAGAATACAGTGGTCAGAATTTTGTCATTTACTACAGTTCCATCTACTGGAGAAGGAAATGGCAAACCCACTCCAGTATCTTTGCCATGAAAACGCCATGGACAGTACCAAAAGGCAAAAAGATATGACGCTGGAAGATGAGCCCCTCAGGTCGGAAGGTGTCCAATATGCT
>JANHJO010003029.1:415242-426907 GCA_032468235.1 Pseudoxyrhopus heterurus
AGTGAATCTCTGCAGTTCTTAAATTAGTTGTTAAGTGAATCTGGCTTCCCCATTGACTTCACTTGTCAGAAGGTTGCAAAAGGGGATCACGTGGCCCTGGGACACTGCAACCATCATAAATATGAGTCAGTTGTCAAGCATCTGAATTTTGATCACCTGACCATGGGGATGCTGCAATGGTCATAAGTCACTTTTTCCTGGCCACTGTATCTTTGAATGGTCACTAAATGAACTGTTGTAAGTTGAGAACTACCTGTATTATTTGGAAAGTATTCATCTTAAGGGAAATAGTTATAAGGATTATGCTTTGCCTCTAGTTCACCAAACTTTACTTTCAGAATCTCCACTATCTCCACTTCTTTATTTATAATTTGATCTGGTCTGATTTGATTTTTATCCCACTTTTATTAACAAGATGTGTTAATACAATGGTGAACACAATATTCCTTCCTCCTTTTTACCCCACAACAACCCTGTGAGGTGGATTGGTCTGAGAGAAAGTGACTAGCCCAAAGTCACCCAGCCAGTTTTCTAGATTAGAACTCACAATCTCCTGCTTTCTAGGCTCGCATCTTTAACCACTAATGTTTGTTTTCTGGGAGAAGGAAAAAGGGCACATCTTTTGCAGATGACTACCAAAACCTAATTTCTGGCACTGTGTCTCCTTTTTGCTATAGAAATAGGGAAAAAAGAATACATTTGTCAAAATGTTATGCACTTTAATTTTTATTTCCTGTTGTTACATTTTTCTTCTCTCAGGGCACTACTGTTGAAAATGTATGCTCTGAAATAAGATATTTACCAGCAACTAGATCTGTTTCTAGTGAAAGAATATTGTTAGTGCTGTGTGACCTATCCTACTCCATCGAGAATGCAATGGAAGTTGCTGTTGTAAGTATTACATTTCTGTTAAATTAAAATGAATGTCCTTTCTAGGTAATGCCAGGCTGTATTTTGCTTTGTAGATATAGTAACAATTACCCAAGATTTGGATAATAAGATGATTATTATTGTGGACTGGCTTATTATGAGTGAACCTGTCCAAGAAAAGGGCAGAATGTTGAACAAAGAAAGAACATAAGTGTTGGTATGACTCAGAAGGAGAAAGGGATTCTTTCTTCAGTGAGAGAGAATCCCTTCAGATTCATGTAAAGTGAATGTTCATTCAGTTATTGAAGGCAGATGTGTGATTTATGCAAATAGAAATTGAGTGTGATTCAGTTTAAGAGATGAAAGAAAATGCAGAGAATGTGTGGGTGTTAGATTTGCTTTCAGTATCTTTGCTATTTTTAATTATTTGTCACCTGTTTTTAACTAATTTTGGTGCTAACCTGCTTTATATACCTTTGTTCAAGGACAAAAGATAGAAATGGAAGTATTTTTAGCGTTTATAAAAATTATTCTAGATTTCACCATAAAATGATCTGGAATATATTGTTAAGTAGACATGGGGAGGTCAATTGTAACTTAGAATAGTCGTTAAGCAACCGGTCATAAATCGAGCACTACTTGTAGTAGATAGATAGAATTCAATACCAAAATTGGAATAATAAAATGACACAAGGAAGTTAGTGTATCAAAACCTGGTCCTTTCATGGCTAAGACAATGGAAAAGCAAGGTTCTTAAAATACCATTGGGTACTCATAAACTAGCTAGATGCTACTCTGCTAAACTATGTTTCTACTTACTTCTTGAGCAATATAGGAGGAGTTTGATTTGCTTTTAATTAATGAATTACAATGGCATACTGATCTTTCCACTGTTTTACTCTTCTTAAAATTAGGTTAGTCAGTGTACAAGACTAGAGGGTGAGTGAAAATTCCGATGAGAAGGGGGTGATTCATTTCCTTTCCAAAAAGTATCTACTGAAAAAAACAAGCTATGCCATTTGTCCATGTTCTACCTTTTTCCAGTTGTCTCTGCCTGCCCCAAATCTGCCAGGAGGGATACGTTCCAGGCCATATTGATAAGATAATGGCATTGTGTGCAACCCATAAAGCACATTTTTTCTGTTGAGCCAGCCCTGTGGGACACCTTACGACATGATATTAGGTTAGCCTTGACCCTGTTAGCCTTTTTGAAAGCTGTTGAGACCTAGTTATTTTTCCAGATATGGGGGTTGGGAAGTTAATTGAGCCCAGTTGGATTGGTTGCTGGTTTTCTCAGTTATATGTTGTCTGTTCTGTTTCCCCCCAAAGGACATGCTCCAAAGGTCGTTTTTAAAGCACCAACCACCTTATATTGCACAAACAAACCAAAAGCCTTTTTAAATTCAAATCTAGGAATGTTGCAAAATCTAATGAGTCCGGGAAAGTTGCCAAGTAGATAAAAGTTCAAAGATAATTACAGACACATAGTTCTTGAGCCAGTAACTGAAAATAATATACAATACCGGGGAAATGCAAACGAAGTCCCACTACAGAGCAGTCCACGGAGAGTAGTAAACCATTTGCAAGGTAAAGAGCAAGAATACTGAAAAGCACTGAACAGCAGGACACGAACCGAAACAAACCAGGAAGGTTCTGAACAAGTTGCTCTCTGCAGATATCTGTTTCCAACCACACCCCTTTTAACCCCTAAAGGGTGTGGTCAATTACTGGTCAGCTGTAGCTCGACCTCTCCCCTTCCGGCATTGCTGATGTTGCTGCTTTCTCCTGAGTAATCTGCGAGTCCTGGCATCAGCTAAAGCCTCCTCCCCACTGCTATCAAAAACCACCAGCTCCTGATAGCTCGTGGAGGAGCCAGCCTCTGGCATGGTGTCAACAGCTGATTCCTCCCTTTCCTCCAACACTGATTTCACATCTCCCTCGGAGTCGGAATCGGAATCGGCTGCCAGATCAGCAGCATGCTGCGGAACCACAACATTGTCCTTTTCTTTTGCTGCTTTTTATTTCATTTATTATGCCTTTTAAAATTTTGTTAACTGACCAGAATAACATTTGCAAGATGGGAAGCTGTATAAATCAGATTTATCCTTTCTGGCTGAACTAAAGTGGCTTGAATACCAGAAAGGTAATAAGATGAGTTCAGTCTAGAAACTAGGAAAAGTGGTTTGAAAGGACTTCAATGATGAATTGTTTTGGCCAAATAATATTGGCTAATCATTCTTAGCTAAGTTGCCCACCTCAAGTATGGTTGCATCTATGATACAGTTTGAAGAAAGTTTGTGTTGTATATGTATCAGATTATATCATTAATGCAACTATCTAGCTAGATAATACATCAAAAGCTTTTAAATGTTAATTCAGTTTAGCTTACTGTACAAATAAGAAATCTTCAATATGTAACCAGTTGAGTCAACTGGATTGAGGAGTCAACGAGGCTACTATAGAAATTGACTGGTTGAATGAATGAATGAATGAATATTACTATTAGTATAAGAATATACTTACTATAGTTATAAGTATTATATCAGTATAATACTTCCATATTAGAACTGCCCACCTAGCAGTTCGAAAGAATGCAAATGCGAGTAGATTAATAAATACTTCTTTGTTGAGAAGGTAACAGCCTTTGGTGTATAGCCATGCTAGTCATATGACCATGAAAATGTCTTCAAACAACACTGGCTCCCTCGGCCAAAAAACAGATAAGCACCACACCCTAGAGTTGGACACGACTGGAGAGGGAAACTTACCTTTTTACTTTACTTTCATTTTGGCTTGAAACCAATCTTCACGCTACAGCAGTCAACTGGAATTCTCAAGAATTCCATCATCATCAATCTCAAAAAAAGTAGCTACTTTTAAATTTTAAGTTTCCTGTTTGTCTTTTCTTCCTAGTCTTTCATCTTGCAACAGGATGAGACGGATAACAGTCTCATACAGAATGCTGCCAATACTATAGTAAATGCGATTACAAGGCGGCAAAACAGCACAGTTATGCTTGCAGTAACAGAAGTCAAAATAGAGACCATAGTAGTTGGGAATTCTTCTTCATCAGGTAAGATAAAAATATGCATTTGAGACAGAGTGCCTACTTCAGAATATATTGATTTCATAGTATAGGTACTACTTGTTTAGCAACTGCCTTGTTTAGCAACTGCCTTGTTTAGCTACTGTTTGCAGTTACAGTGGTAATGAAAAAGTAATTTTATGACTAAGCCTTGCATTTACAACCTTTGCAGGTCAGTAAGGCAAAGGAAAATTGAAGTAAGATTGTAATCATAATCATGGTTTCACTTAGCAACCACTTCCCTTAACCGACTTGCCAGTCTCAATTGTGGTCATTAAATAAGGACTATCTGTACTTGCAAATTGTTTCTCATTAAAAAAAACAAAGTAGTTTACATAGAATGTAAAATAAAAATTGGCTATTGTGTTTAGTTTTTGTTTGGACATCTTTTAAGCACTGAAGTTTGGTTTTGATTTTTTTTTATGTTCTATAGTAGCGATGCGTAAGTTAAAAATTTAAGTAAAATTTCTGTCTTTCCTTTTTATTGAAATGTGTTTACCCATATTCCTTCTGTACTTGCCAAAAGAAAGAAGGAATCAATTATAAATAGGAAATTGTCTAAGTACTAAAATAAATCCTTTTTCCACATGCCTATCCAGATAACTTTCCACTTTAAATTTATTGGTTGAATTATGTTGTGGAAGTGAAGAATGCCTCCCTCCCCCAAATCATGACTATTTCACTCCTGTTCTGCAAGGAGCAGTGCAGGAATAACATTCCAGCCACTCTTCTTGGAAAAAAGAGGGTTGGTTCAAAAAATAATCCCAGTATATCACATTGAAAGACTGTTCTTCTATGTCCAAATGTGTTTAAAAATCACTGTGTCATAAATGACTGACACAGGTATTTCAAATGACAAACAAATTAGATACATAGTATAATACAGATTTCCATTTTCTTTTCTTTTTTTTAAATAACATTTTGACTATTAAGAAGTTCTATGTGCTCATCTATTTTATACTGTATTTGTTCAGATAATGATAGATGTTTTGTGACTGTTGATAAATTGAAACAGACATTTAATGCCATCTCAAAGCAATCCTTATTAAAAATTCAATATAAATATGATAGTTGCTTCCTATGACCTGACTCATTAGTTTTGCAAAATAATTCTTTGATTGCATGGCTTCATTGCAAATGGTGTTTATGATGCCTTTTGGAGATTTTATTTGCACTCCATACAGTTTCAGGATTCCCTTTCTAAGTTGTGTTTGGTTTGCTTTCTAGATTATCTGGTTCCTATCCTCTGTGCAGTTTTTAGTATTGTATGGATAACCTGCATAATAATTTGTGTGTGGTGGACACGAAAGAGAAGAAAAGAGAGAGAAAGAAATCGCCCATCCAGAGAAGAGGCTACAAATAATCAGTGGGCACCTCTAAATCCTATTTGGAATCCTATAGATAGACCTTACAATCATAAAGGCATTCATTGTGAACAGAAAAATTTTATATCTCCTCAAAAAAGAACTTACGATGGGGTAGAGGAGTACACAGAGTATGAGGAAGAGGACGAGGAGGAGGAAGAAGAAAAAGAGGTTATGGAAATGGACAAATTCCTCTCTCAAAAACTCTCTAAACCTTTGACAACAAAGGTAGCAGTGGACTCATTAGAGAATAGTCCTGTTAAGAACACTCTTCAAACAACCAAAATGGACAACAGATCTGTAAAAAATGTGAACACAAAAAATCTTGAAGGTGGAAGAGACTAAATCTGTGTTTGGACCATGACTACATTGCTTACGTTAAAAAAAAATTTGGAGAAATTGGCATCTCTATTGTGCATAAAGGACTTAACTGTCTGAAGTCAAATATTCATAGTTACTTTATTTTGAATAAAAAAAATCAAAATAATAAAATAAAAATTTTATTTGTTTCTTTTAGACTTGTATAAATTATTCAATGACTGTCAGATGATAGAGTAATCTTTGATAGTTGCTATTTTTGTAAATTTTACTTAGAATACACTTGTAAGGCAGAGGAGAGAAGTTTGTATTTTCAATTCATAAAGTTTATCACAGAATGCTCAACACTGTTTACAAAATGGAGGGGTTTTTTGTTTTGTTTTGTTTTGCTTTTTTTTACTTGTACAACAGTGGCTTGGAATCCTCCTGGTTGAGGAAGTTGCTGAACTTAAGGAAGAAAACATGAAGTGTTCTTGTTAATATTTACTAAAAACTTCTCTCTATACTTCTACAAGTTTGTCCCCTTGAAAAAAAGATTGCCTTATTCTGTGAACAAAAGAAAATCTATAGAGATCTTTCAAACTGTGATTGGTTAGAAAAAGTGGCCTTTTCAATTTAATCTGTCAATTTGGTTTAATTACCTTAGAAATGCAGTATTGAAGCACATACCAAGTGCCTTGAAATATCATCTTTCTGTCTCAATAGCAACTGTCAAAGACTGCCATGCCCATCTAAGTTTACCACAAGAAGATATTTGGTTCTCTCAGACTGATACAGTTTATTTTCAGATTGTGCAAGTGCATTTTTGTAAATATGTATATATTTAAATGAATCACTTCTGTATATTTGAGTTAATAACTTAAAAATATTTTTGATCTTTTTAAATGTCATTCCTTTTTAATTTATGTCGCAGAAAGGGAAGTTTTATGGCAGTTTCTGAAAAAGATACAAAAACCTTATTTTGGTATTATGTTCATATTAGAAAACGATGTTACTATAATTAATGTTGGGAAACTGTTGGTCACTTTTTGTACTTTTTTTCAATGTATCGCAACCATTTCACATGTAAATAGATCCAAGGTGTTTCCTCACATCTCAAGAATAAGAGAGTAAGTATCCTGTACAGCATAAAGATGACAGGGCAATATTCTTTTTCTTGTGAATGTCTCTATTACATGTGGTATTGCTTTTTTGCATTTTTTTAAATACAGGCCTAATGAAGGGAACAATATTCTTCTCATTTCTTGTTTGTTATGCTTATTCATGCTAGAAAACATGTTGGCAAACATGCTGGATCTAGGTGGTGCAGCAGAAACCTGCCAATTATCAATTAGCTCTGGGATTCTTTCCTTTATTCCTGATAACTAGTGTTTCTTCCAGTTTGATGGGGTGATGCCACTGAATTGAGTTTCCTGCCTCTGTGTCACTTCATTAGCTGCTACTTGTGGAGGCAGGTAAACCCACAGCACAGCAGCATCATGTCACGTGTTTGGGGTTGCTAGATGCATGTGGAGAGAATAGAGGCCTGCTTTTCTCAGCTTTATGTTGGTTGTAACATCTGGTTCCATCTTACACGATGGAAAATCTCAGGAGAAATTGTTATTCTTAATAGAAAGCTTATGCATCATTTGTGGGGTTCTTTTTTTTAAAAAAAAAGGCTTTATTATTAAAGAAATGAGCTATACCTTTATTTTAATTACTGATAAAATCCTATGTTAAGTGGGCTATCCTATAATTGCAAAGGATACAAATATTTCAATGTCTTGGCCATTTTGGAACCACTTTTTTATACAAGAACGCAGAAATTGCTTTGCAGAAACTTCTGTGCAGTACATTTTGTTTGATATGTTCTTCTGTAGTTTTCAGATGAAAACTATTTATTAAAGCATTTTATAACAATGTCAGTAGTTGAAATTTTTGCCCCGACTCTGTGCTTAAGTGTTCAGAATGTTTTGGAATCTCTGATCACCCCCATCTTTCTACTCCCACAGCTGCAGTGTCTTTTCTTTTTCCTATCCAACTTGAAGAGTTTTCTCAAAATTCAATTTTGTTGCCATTGTAATTTTATTTTGTATTGCAATAACTGCTGTCTTCCAAAGCCTAATAAAACTATTTCCTTCATTTTATATATATAACATTTGAAACAATGCTTTTCAAATGTCTTCCTTGTCACCTGTGGTGTTTTAGGGTTGCAAGGACAAGGGGAGAAACTAGAAGAATCTGAGCTTTGATGTCAAATATAAATGAGTTGTTTCTTGAATGCAGAGCAAAGAAATTTTAGTAATCTGGAATCAGAACTTGAAAACAAAAAGAAAACTTATTACAGTCGTCTTAGTGCAGAATTTTCCTAACAATTGTATCTTATTCCCCAGAATCATAAACTTCTGTTGTCGATCTATCTCCTCCCCCCTCCCCCCCCAAAAAAAATCCAGTCCAAATTGTTTTCCAGTTAGATGTACTGTAGTAAGTCCATTCCCCAATCAACTTAGGTACATTGTATTCCTTTTGGCCTTTTGTTTTTCTCTGTGTATGTTTATATACTTTCACCAACCAGATTAATTAACCCTCAGGAGAGCAATAGACTTCAGTACTATTAATCTTTGAAAATCTTTCTGCCTTGATTAGAAGGATTCTTATGTATTGTAGGCCTTCCCCTGGTTTTAATATTCCTGAAACTTTGCTTCCTTGGGTGGATACAGGTTTGCTATGAAGTCTCCACCAGCTTTAAAGATAGATCTTATCAAAAACTGAATGAATAGTATTGCAGAATAACACAATTTCTACACCAATGGATTTTCAGTGCTCCAAATCTGCTAGATTCTTCACTTCCAGACTAGGACTGCAGAGCCATGTCCATATCCACAAATAAATTGCATAACAGCATGTTTTCTTAGAACCCAAAGAATTATCGTAGGCATTTATTACTTGGATCCATTCAGATATTTCTCCCCTCACCATGCACCTGTGCCTCTTGTGTGCAATATAATACCTTTTTTAAAAAGTTTATTTATTTGTTTATTTATTAACCAACTTGTCTATCTCACAAAAAGTTACTCTGGGTGGCATACAGCAATCTGATATATATATAAACAGTATAAAAATGTAAGAATCAGTATTAAAAGATAAATATTATTAAAAGTAAAATACATAGGCAAATAGAGAATGAAAGTACCTCAGTAATGAAATTGCCGGGGGGGGGGGGGTCCCAGGCCTGGTGGTATAATCAGGTCTTGAGAGACTTGAGGAATGTCAAAAGGGATGGAATTAATCTTAGTTCACAGAGAAAAATGTTCCATAAGGCACCATGACAGAGAAGGCCCGTTGCCTCACCAAATGTACATCCCTAGCTACTGGTATATACACAACATGCCCTGCCAGATCTAATAAGGTGTAACGTAATTGTGGAGAAGTGGACCCCTGCCATGAAAAGCTTTAAAGGTTAAACCAGTACCTTGAAATGGATGCGGAAGCAAACCAGCAGCCAATGCAATTTACAGTAATACTATTCTAGAAGCACTCATAACCACCTGTGCCACTACATTCTGTACCAGCTGAAGCTTCCAGATACTCTTCAAGGGTAAACCCATGTGGAGTATATTACATTAGACCAAATTGGAGGTAATTAGGGCATGAGTGATTGTGAGTATGGCCTGCTGATCCAAGAATGTGTGCAACTGGTACACAAGTGTACAAAGGCTCTCCCAGCCATGACTGCCACCTGCTCACTGAGCAGATGTGCTCCCCCAACTGCCCACCAGGTCTATGGCAATCCCACCCCAGCCATCACCAAATATGGCATAGTTTTGGAAACTAGTGGGCCTAAAAACCCAAAGTCACTCAGTCTTGCCAGGATTCAGCTGAAGCTTGTTGTTCCCCATCCAGACCCTCACAGCCTCCAGACACCAGGATAATACATTCACCTTTAAAGCTTACTTAGTTACAATTGTTTTCTGCTTCTCTCAGTTGAGAGGATTTGTACTGTATAGGATGAAAGATGATGTAGCCAGCAGGATTTCTTAAACTATTGGGGGGATGGACTTTACCATATCTTTTCAGGTTTCTGCTTAATCAGATCAAATGTGTCAGAGACCGTAGTGGGCTAAATTGCATGCAATGTAAAGCAGCCTTCCACGTTCCTTCGTCCTTTGATATGATAGGTTATTTTGTGATCCTCTAACTATATTTATTTATTTATTGAATTTCTAGGCCGCCCAACTACCATAGGACTCTGGGCGGCTTACAACATCCAAATTAACAATAAAAGAACAACATTCAAAATGACACAACAATAAAACTATTTAAAATTTAAAAACAATACAATCAATAAATATTAAAACCCTCCCCTCGGGTGGAATCATTGGCCCCAAGCCTGTTGACATAGCCAGGTCTTAACGGCTCAGCGGAAGGCCAACAAGTCGGGGACGGTCCGAATTCCCGGGGGCAGTTGGTTCCAAAAGGTAGGCGCAGCCACAGAGAAGGCTCTTCCCCCACTGGGAGCCAGTGCAGCTCGCACAAGAGTGGTGTTTTGTGGGTGTACCTCGGTACACCCAAGATGGCTCGCGTGGCTGCATTCTGGACCAGTTGAAGCTTCTGAATGTTTTTCAAGGGCAGTCCCATGTAGAGCATGTTACAGTAGTCTAACCTTGAGGTGATGAGGGCATGAGTGACTGTGAGAAGAGCCTCTCGATCCAGGAAGGGGCGCAACTGGTGTACTAGGCAAACCTGTGCAAAGGTCCCCCTGGCCACAGCCGCTAAATGATGTTCCAGTTGCAGCTGCGGGTCCAGGAGGACACCTGTGAAGTGGAATCTGGGATATCATTGCTAAATGAAAGTTCCATTTTCTTGAATTCTGAATACAATAGATTTTGACTATATCTTTTTCGCCTTGTTTTGGTATTTTAAGACAAGTTTGAGCAAGAACTAGTTTAGGGTGAAATCTAGCCAGGAATGCTACATTGAAGAGCTTACAAAACTAGGAGGAACAGGATTACTAGAAGAGCAAATATCCAAAATGAGGAATGCTGACAAAACTATTATTCTCCTGCAGTCTATCTTGGGATGGGAACTCACCTACTGCTGCTATTACTATCACTATCACTATCAAAACAAAAACAAAAAACCCTACAGTGATTACAAATACATTTAAAATGTACCTCATTGTTTTTAAAACCATCTCAATATCTGGATAATTTACTTATTGCATACAGTAAGAACTGAATAGACCGTTTGCTTTAAAACAATTTATTTGTTCAACTTAATTATAGTCAGATATTTAAGAAACAATTATAACAGGAGAGCTGTAGTAGAAGTCCCTTATTTTGGTCATCAACTAGCAAAATTTACATTTGATGCATTAAAAGGAGGGTAGGGTTAATGTTCTCTTAAATTTAGGGATTTGAGAACTAAAATTTGATTATTTACAAATATATACATAAAACTTGCTTGTTAACTATGGCCAGATATTCAAGAAGTAACCCAAACTTACCACTAAAGAGCATGCATTTCCGGCCCTTATCTATTAAAGTCACATTTCTAAATCTCTGATTTTGCTTGACTCCCCTGAACTATGCACTGTGACCTCTTTGCTCACTTGCGCACACTGCTTAGGGAGAGGCAGTCAAATATATGCAGGTAGACGAATCTGGCAGCCATTCTGTTCTGTCAGTCTTACTGGAAGTTGTTCTTAGCAAAATACGGGCAATCAAATTCCAACTGGAGCATACTTTTTTTAAAGGACTAATGGAAGGTGACACATCAATCAGAAATATTTGAGATGTTGCACCAAAAGTCCCATCAAAATATCTTGGAATAAAACAGGCTAGCATCTGTTTACAGAAATGTACATATAGAATCCAAATACATGAACTGGTATACTGTATAGGATATCTATACCACAGAAAATGCATTGTACCTTGTATCTTATTCAAGAAGCAACCAAACAGCAATATGGCGCTGCAGTGGCTCAAGTGGTTAGAACACAGTACTGCAGTACTGCAGATCAGCAGTTTGGCTGATCGAATCCCACCAG
>JANHJO010003029.1:437774-447929 GCA_032468235.1 Pseudoxyrhopus heterurus
GTGGAGGCGGCGGTGGAGGAGGCGGAGGAGGAGGAGGAAGAGGAAGAGGAAGAAGAAGCTTACTGACTACTGAAAACACCAAACTGGCCTACAAGAAAGACCAAATGAAGAACAGAATGGAGGCATGGGAAGACAAAGCACTGCATGGCCAGTACATTAAAAAAAGTAGCAGGGAAAGCAGATAATAACAAGACCTGGCAATGGTCAAGAGTAGGAAAGTTAAAGAAAGAGACTGAGGGACTAATTCTGGCTGCCCAAGACCAAGCCTTAAGGACAAATGTATACAAAGCCAGAATTGAGAAGACAGCAACAAGACAGTAAGTGCCGCCTATGCAAAGAAGCTGAGAAAATAGTGGACCACCTGATAAGCTGCTGCAAGAAGATTGCACAGACCAACTACAAACAGAGACATAACAGAGTAGCAGCAATGGTGCACTGGAAGATCTGCATGAGATATCATTTGCCTGGAAGCAAGAACTCGTGGGACCATAAAATAGAGAAAATTCATAGAAAATGAAGAAGTTAAATTGCTCTTCAAAATTCAAACAGACAGACACCTGCCACATAGCACCCCAGATTTGACAGTTATCTATAAGAAAGACAAAAAAGTCTGGATAGTGGATGTGGCAGTGCTGGAGACAGCAGAATAGAAGAGAGAGAATTGGAGAAGATAACAAAATACGAAGACCTAAAAATAGAAACAGAACGACTGTGGCAAAGGCAAGCAAGCGTAGTACCACCAGCAATAGGCTCCCTGGGTACAATTCCAAACAACTGGAGCACCGCTTGAACACCATTGGCACTGACAAATTTGCCATCAGTCAATTGCAGAAGGTGCCTTTACTTGGAACAGTTTCCATCCTGCAACAATATCTGTAACACTGTCAAACATCCAGATTTGCCTGTCCCGGGTCCTTGGTAAGGACTCGATAGGTAGACAAAAATGCCAAACCCAGCCTGAACATCTGGCTGACTGTGCGATGATTAATGATGATGATGAAATAGAAAATGAAGAATCTAAAGTGCTTTGGTACTTTAGAATTGAAACAAGCACCTGCCCATAATATTCCATACTTAACAATTGTCAATAAGAAAGACAAAATCTGGATAGTGGGTGTTGCACTACCTGGAGAGAGCAGAATACTGTAGAAGAAAAAGAACTGAGGAAAATCACAAAATATAAAAACCTACAAACAGAAGTAGAACTATGACAAAAAAGCAAATATAGTAAAGTTCCAGGAGAATAACACTGCTGTCATTGCATTCAGAAACTAGGTTTTTTAACGTTTGGATTCCTGAGGCTCTGTCTTGTTTCTTTTAATGTAAGACTCAAAATAGCCCTATTCTCATATTTCTGTCTCAACTGTAAAAGCAGCACATGACGCCAAAATAAAGATCAAGAGGTTGTTAGTGCATCTGTACATCTCTAATGCTTAGAATTAGATTCACATTATCAGTCATAATTCACTATCACTTATTTTCAGTTTATTTAATAAACTACAATTAGCTAAGTTCATATGGCACATTAAGACAAAAAGGAGTGACAACACATTTTGATTTAACAAGACGTGTAAAGAATTTGATAAGGCAAAGGGCAGGCCACAATAACACAAGGACAGACTTTGAAGTTGTTGGAATGTATGGATTCTCCATATATTTAGGGTAAGAATCTATTTTGGATATCAGGACATTACAATAATGAGAGACACTTCCTGTAGAAGACAAGCTAAGTCTAAAAGGGGAAAGTGATCTCATAAATACTCAGGAAGAAATTATGTATTTAGAAATGGCAGATCCTCAATTAACTGTCCTCTAAAGTATGTCTCCCCAACCAGCTACATAGGACTAATATAATATTTAAGGTGTTAGAATCAGAGTGGAAAGTTCCCAGTTGAAGCCCTACTTGAACATAGTATAGATGGTGTCTCTCAGATCAATCTACATCACATGATTTTTTTGCAGGTATAAAATTAGAAAAGATTCCAAAATGAGCCATATTGTGCTCCCAGAAATAATAATAAACATGTTTGTATCTCACATAGTGGGATATGTAGTTCAATAAATCTAATAGACACGAGGCTAGGAAAAGCTAATCTACTGGATTTGCTCTATACCCATATTTATTGACATTCTAAATGTCAGCTTTGAAGCCATTTTTCTTAGAAGCTTCCATGCTGCCACATTTTAGTGCCTGGGAATTTGGGAGGGGGGATTTTAGAGAGAGGTGAAAGTTTAGACATAACAACATCTTTTCTGAGTCAAGGCCATGCCATCCTGCACTTGGGATAGGAGTGGTTGGAGGAATGTCTCCAGTTGGGACAACAGATGATTGGACCATGTGATGGACTGAGAGGTGCAGGGGATGGGTTTTGGATTTTCAATTATGAAGGGAAAACCCGGAACTCTCAGATTCGGGTTTTCCCAGATGTGCCAACATGACTTCTCTAAATAAATTTTTACTTGGATGAACTTTGTCTCTGAGTGCTGAATGGATATGGGGGAGTTTCTTTGGAACGCTGACACTAAAAATACTAAATGATTAATTGAAGGTCACATTCCTTGCTGTAGAAGTGATCATGACCTCCCCCATCCCCATGGTGATGTGATTGTGATCTGATTGCTTGGCAACCTGTTTGCAATAAAGCTGGTTGGCAAGTGCTCCATGATGATGTGAACATCACTTGAAATCTTCTCTGCCAGCTTTCCCAGAAAGTCAATGGGAAAGCCGGCAGAGAACCTTGCCAAAGGATCCCTAAAAGATATATTCTCATTGTATCCGCTTTTGAAACAATGAGTAGTAAGTTCAATTTTAAACTTTCATGGAACATAGAAGGCATTCACAGATGTAATGGACTATCTTCAAAGAAGCAGTCACTATCAAATGTACCAAAGATGGCCTCTCTGATGATACGGTGCTATGTACATTGCAAGCATCATTTCTACATTCCTTGTGAGAAGAAATGAAATAGAGCAATAGTGAAAACCGGCCCTTGGTGACTACTTGCAATAGGACTAGTTTTTCATATAGTCCTACAATAGGATGCTCAAGAATGTCTATAAAATTTCTTCAGTACTTTGTGAAGAATACTGGTAGATTTGTTTTTGGTTACACAACTTTCTATCATCTGACGTTCTCCTTGTTGCCCACAATTCCTAAACAAGTAGAAAAATTTTTTTTGCTCTCCTTATGCTTTTCCTTCAGATTCACATGAAGTGTGGAAAAGAGGGCATCCATCATCAGCTGTTAGTCATCTCTTATCACATATAACAGCAAAAAGACACCAGACACCATTCACTAAAATTCTCTTCTCTTTTGGGGAAAAAAATCTATTTCATGAAATAGAATGAGGATTGGGGGCAGCAGGGTGGGAGGAGAAAGCAGGAAAATTTTTCTGACAGGCTGTAGATGCAACTTCCTGATTCTGGAGTCCCTATACTGGAGGGGGAAAGTACAAAGTCTTTGTTTTCAAGGAATTTTGAGTAATAATCAAAAATGTTGCACCGCTACAACCATTACCTGAATTCTGAAGTGATGTAGTTTTTCTATCTTACAGTGGTCTGTTTCATCATGCATAACTTTAGCTGAGTAAGTCAAAGAAATGCAGTATGCTTGAGGCAACTTTGAATAACACAACCTGGTCAAAGTTTCAACACTGAGCAGATTAGCAGCAGCTAAAAAAGTTTGGCTAGTGTGGCATGAACCAACAGGCTTGGAGAACCTCTCCTATGCAAGCTATTCCTCAAGACAATGCTGTGATTTTGGGCGGAGATGTGCAGACAAGCAAGCACAAGAGACAAGAGACAACCGGTTGTTGCACTATAGACACAAACAACCCTGTTATGCCTTTTTTTTGCGGTACCCCCTTGTTTATACAATGCACCCTGAGCAACAAAGTAAGTTTGTGGTAAGCAAATGCAACAACAGACAGTGCATACAAGATATGTCAAAGAGAGAGAGAGAAAGAGAGAGATCCCAGAGAAATTGTGATCTCAAGAAGAAAAATGAAAGCTACTGATAAATATTTCAGAACATCCCTTAGGTATAGAATATAATAAAAAAGAGATGATTCAGAAATAGGGATATAATGGTTGAAGAATATAAAGCTGGAGAGTATGAATACCGTTCATTGTGCTTTCCAACTTTATATTTTCCCTCAACAGATTATATTGCTGGTTCCCAGCTTCCTGTTCATCCCTATCCCAACTTGTTCTACAATAATTTATGAGGATATAGGTATGCCAAACAATTGGGGCATGGAAGAAGAAACTTTAAACAGACTAAAGAAGTGTCTTGGCAGTCCTTCCAATTTGCTACGACTTCTGTCCTAGCTCCCAACTCCTAAAGAAATATCACTTTTTCAGGTTCACAATTGGGCAAAATGGGCTTTTCAGACTGGAAAATGTATGTAGGTCAGAATTACTTGCCAGCACACAAAAAATAGGAAAACGATAACTGATTCTGCTGGAATCCTGGAAGGGGGTGAGCAAAGAGAGACAGCATCTAAATAATTATAAAACCCACTGTAGAAACAAAGCCGGCTTACATGCCTCCAGAAAGGACTAATTTATACCTCCAAGCCAGAGCAATGAACCTGGGAAAAGAGGGGAGCCGTCCTGTTTTTATTTGGGGATAATGGACTATTCCCATTAGATATAGGGCTGGGCAAATGCTCATGGTATCAAATAAAGTTTTTTGAACATTTGGGCATCAGATGCCATGGTTCAGTAGCTGTTGCATGATGCAACAAAAAGAGAGCACATGCTTCCAAGTATGTTGTATGTTCACAACAGGATGTTTTGCAAGCGCTGAAAAGAGGGGAAGAGCATGGGTTCCTGTTTAAGAGGGCCAGAAATGGGTGGCATCATAGATTTAGCACCTTTTTCTTGGAACTGCAATTTACCTACCCTCACAAAATGGCTGCTGGGGATTGCTCACTAACAAAATGGCTGCCATAGGGATATCTCCAATAGCATGGTGTAAATTTGCAAGAATGTTTCTTGTTCTCTTTAGTAACCCGCATCAACCCATCCTAGGACTCCCCCCTTCTGGGTCTATCTTTGCTTTTTTGCAGGCAGGTGAGCAAACTGCTGAGTCATCATTATGCTTCAAAATACAGGTAATGCTTGTTTTGCACTGGCCTGCTTTCCATTTTTAAATTTTTCATGTCATTTTTTTTGAAAAAAAATCATATATTGTTAAATTAATAGAATAAGTAAAACGACGATAGTCTATAAATTACTACCAAACCTCCTTGACGCAGGTGTCACAAGTAATTCTCACTTGCAAAACTTTTTTAAAAGGGGAAAACTCACGTCAAGAGCAGGGAGAGCTTGCAACAAATTACTGTTCATCACAAGACCGGTCCTTGAGGTCTGTCTGTTGTCATTCCCTTCATTTCTCATATTCAGACATTGAGTGCTGCTGCTTCTGTTGCCAAAACATCTCCATGTTCAGCAGGCATCAAAAGACAACCCTTCAGTTGACTGAAGTGCATAGAAACATATAATGGAAGGCAAGAAAAGAGGAAGGAGATGAAAAATCTGGACTGGGAGAAATGGGGAAAATAGATGGAAAACTAAGCAGAAGCACAATAGATCCTGAAAAGCAGAGGCCAGCAATCTATGGTTTTCTTGCAAATTCCACCATGTATTTACCTAAGCTATTCCTAGATCCTATTTCCTCCATGTGGCTCATACTGATCCCAGGTTATCACTTAGCCAGGTCCAGATCCCATTCAAACCTACTTAGCCCATATTGCGGCCTGCTGAACTTTCAAAACCTGCTAGTACCTCTGCAGCAAAGTTTGTTCCAACTCCTCAGACTTCACTGTACCCCTCCCCCTTCTCCATTCCCATCACTCTCCCTCAGACCATCTTACACCAGGATTATGACATGCTTGTAATTTACTATAGTGGGAGACCTCCAAAGCAGAAACGCCATGGAAAGAATCCCAGAGTTTCCATCTGTTGGATTCCCAAATGACAGTAACCTGATTCCTTACAGAGAGGATACGATCTGTGTTATTACTGGGCTCAGAGATCAAGCTGCCTCAGCTTCTGGTAATGCATTATTAAGTGAACTGGAAAGCAGAGCCAGTGCACTGAAAGGAAAAATGTCACGCTCAGTTTTATTGAGGCCGCATATAACTGGTTTAGGAGCCATCTTGATAACCCAGCTGATTGGGCTTATTTTTGCAGAAAAAAGTTGAATCGAAAAGAGGTTGCTGAATTCCTGCTTTTTAAAATAGTAATGGTGGCAGCAGGATCTTGCCTAAAGCATTTCGATCATTTCTTTTATCAGTGACTTGCTCCTATTCTACCCTTGCAAAATGAGTGACTGATAAAAGACACCAAGCTCTTTTGATGGTTGCTTCTGTTACACCTAGATCAAGTGTCTGGCATGGGAATGTTCTGCAGGATAGCAACAGAGCCAGAGCCTACAAAGGGTGTAGAACCAAGTGATCTTTTGAATAGCATTTGGCCAGCTTTAAACAGACAGGGAGATGTGAGGGGTGGGGAGAGAGAATCACATGGGAAAATGAAGGAACATGATTAAACCCATCATCTTGCCAGGGTTGTCACCATTGACAGTACTGTCCATCTGACCCGGCTAGGCTAAAATTGTTGCGCAGGGTGAGCAACCGTTTATTTGTCTTTTATCCTGCCCATTTAAACATATTGACTCCTGGTAACTGCCTAGACAAATCCCAGCAGTTTAAAACTGCATCTAAACAGATAAACAACATATGCTATTTTTCATGCAAATCTTTCCTTTTGGGGCCTCCCGTTTGGGAATACATTTTCTCTTTTTTAAATGTGATCACTCTGTAATTACATAACAAAGAGAACTCTGCCCACTTGATCAACATCAGTGCTCAAAAGCTATAAAAATTGCAATCTCATCCAAGTGACATCACCTCAATAGTGTCTGAGGTGTGTGCATTTTCCATGGACCTTTTTCTATATTTGCACTGAGAAGTCTCAGACACTTGAGGCTGGAATTAACAGCAGTTGACTGAAGGCAAAATGAGACTGGTGACGATTCTTTTCCAGCTTGTTCATGGGGATAGTGAAAAAAAAATTTAAGCTTCTCTCTACAACTGCATAAATGACTGTACGTAAAAAGGAGCAGGGCTTTGATTTGACTTGTGGCTGCCATCCTGACTTTTCGTGCCTGCTATCAACAATTGGAAACAGGCTTTATAGCACTGGGTGATGCTATGCAGATATTTGAAAATACTATTGCAGAAATGACTTAAAATGAGTTGTGGTTCAGAAAGTTATGTGAACCAAGGTAATTTGGGTACATTTAGTAAAATTCTGTAAGGTAAACCATAAATCCCATGTGGTGCAAACACAACAATACACTATTCGAGAAATGAAGGCAGATTGAGAATGTTTACAATGCAAAAGGAATCAGACCAAAAGTCAAATTTTCTAAATGCACGGTGTAATTAGAGTGGGTAGAACTAGCATAGAACACAGTGAAAATCAGTGAATAACACAAGGAAAGGCAGTTTAAAGCTTGGAGTAATTCACAACAATGTTGCTTCAGAGCTGATTCATAGCCAACTAAGCTCTTCCATGGAGCAAGTGCCAATGCAGCTGTGCATAAATAGAAGCGTTTGGGTCTTGAAGAGCCTTGGGCTTTTAGCCTTGTGTGTTGGCTGCATTAAAACAGGATGGCAGTGAAGTCTCAAATCTTGTATTCTTCCCTTCTGAGTCTAAGGAAGAGATGTTTAGATCGGGAATGAGGTGGAGAAGATAAGTTGCCTTGTTGTCTCATTTTCAGCTATATGATCAGAATCAGAGACAGTATTGTCCCCACCATGACAGATAAACGTTGCTCAATCTGCCATCCAAATGTTAACTGCTGGTGGGCTACTTCAGAACTCCTTCTGTACCAACTTATGGTGTTTGATATGGACTGTCTTTAAGCTGAGGACTATGATGTAGCAACTTCAGTGAACTTGCCATACTGTGGCTGTGCTGCTTGGGAATTCCAACAATTGCATTCCCAACACATCTGGAGGATGTCAGACTGGCAAAGGCTAACTTAGGGAATGGATTGGAACGGAATAAAGGCTTTACAGCCTCTTAGGTTGAGACAGTTGGTTAGCTGTGATGGAAAAGCACCATTACAGTGTTTGATTGACTTGTGACCTTCTGCTGGAGAGCATGTAAGTGACAAATATTGGTCCTTTTGCTCCATTTTAATTTCACAGCAATCCTACAAGGTAAGTTGAGAGACAGCAAGTGGTCATGTCATCTAGTGAACTGCCTGAATCTCAGATCTCTTATCCAACAAAAGCTGGTGTCACTGTTCTGTTTGCAGGACATGATACCCATTGGTGCATAGCTGCCTGCCTGGTGGGCCTTCCCTCTTCCCCATCTCCTTCGTGCTTCCATCCATTTCAAGAAGAATTGGATGAGCACGGGAGGGACTTTTCTGCCACTTGCAGCTGGCACTTTTATGGCAGGAGTGGGCAATTAATTTTCCCAAGGGGCGACATGAGAAACTGAAGAGGCTGAACTTAATTCTGTTCAATATTAATTCTATTGCTTCATAAAAAGCATCAAATTATATAGTTTTGATTACTGCTACTAATAAGAATATATGTTACATCTTATTTACATTTGAATTCTACTTTCCAATTGACCTCATGTGGGCTAGTCAGGGACAGCCAAAGGGCCAGATGGAACCCTGGGGCCATAAAATGCCCAGGTCTGTTCCATAGTGCATTTCTTGGGCAATCACTCCCTGCTCAGTGCTACCTCAGATCCTGAGATAATGCTTCCTACAGATATTGGTCAGCTGTACATTATGTAGAATTAAACCATTATTTCTGTTTATTCTTACCTGCAGACAAGGCCACCCCCATGGCCTCAGCTGTAAATATTTCATTTTCTGTTCCTAGTAGAATGAGAACGGGGGAAAGCTTTGGATGATGGATTCATAGCTAGACCATGTTTGCATTTCCTTAGCTATTTAAAACAAAAGTACCTTGGTGAATGTATAAAATATCTGAATCCTGGAGCCCCTCTATTATAGTCAAAGAATAGATGGCAGTGTTAAGGTTTAAACAGTTGTTTATTTCCAAGCTTAATAACAAGGAGCATAGTAGCCATGGTAACAGTGACAGCCTGTGCCTGTTCCTTCCTGTCGTTTCAATGAAAATGTTCAGATTACTCTAATATCTCATGCAGTGTTTTCTCCCAGATTCTACCAAGGGTTAATAAATGCACACAGCTCTGTCACATCATAAATACTTTTTCGTGGTACAGAGACTGAGGAAGAGTTCAGATGCCATTCCTGTGATATCCCATGGCTTAACCAGTGCTCACTGAGGACAAGCCAATTCTGCAAAAGCATCACAGTTCTGCAGATTCTCATTTTCGAGACAGAATTGTTGATCTCATAATCTTGCTTGTTTGTTTTTTTCAGCTTGTAGTCTTTCCAGTAGTAAAGTTTATGTTGTGGAAAAAAGAGGGGGAGGGAAATATTCAGTACCAGTATTGTACTGAGGCTTCATTTTCTGGCTTCTGTTAAGGAGGTACAGAACAAAGTAACAGTCTAAGGCATACAAATTAGGTTTTTTTATTTATTTGAAGAGTTACATTTACTTTTACACAGAATAGACACATGGAAAAGCCTTTAGAATGTTTTTTTTAAAGGTCCCCTTAAAAACCAAAATTGTTAATGCATATACTTCAAGAAGTAATAGTCCAGGGATCTCAGTGGCAATGTCCTTTCTCCAGCCAATGTTGAATCTAGAAAAAAATGCTCAGGCATTCATAGCCCCTTCAAATAAGATCCCGACTCTTAAAAAAACATGAAGTTCAATGAAGAGCTAAGTAAGGCAAAGGGAATTAGATTTAAGTTATCTTATCGGAAAATCATGACTTCTTTAGTGGAACCTGAAATTAATTTAGCATCAGAGATTCGTGCAAATTTTTTCTTCTGTAAAAGTTTATATTAATACCTATTCAATGAATATACACCTACTGGGCAAAGAGTTTCCAAAGTGCCATGTTTAGATTTTGATTTCACATTTGTAAATTTTTTTATATACCGTACATACTCGAGTATAAGCTGACCCGAGTATAAGCCGAGGTCCTAATTTTACCCAGGAAACCTGGGTAAAATTATTGACC
>JANHJO010003029.1:487933-498874 GCA_032468235.1 Pseudoxyrhopus heterurus
GTGACATCAGCAGCTGGTCCTGGCTGGGCGCCTCTTCCTTCCTCCCTCATTTCTTAGGTCCCCCCCCCATACTCACACACACATACACACACTTTGCAGGAAGAAAAATCAGCTCTAACTCTGCATCAGCCTTGGAACACCAACTTCCTCTCTCAAGAGTAGCAGCAAACAGCTTCCTTTGACCGCTGGTGTCCCAGACACTCTGGCTCCATGACACACCCACCATGTGCAGAAAAACAAGCGACAGGAGAACATGCTTTTTCCCATTAGGAATTCCAATTTAGCTGGAGCATCAATTAGTCCCCCCTCCCCCCAAAAAAATCCCAAACAAAACACCTGTAGCATTTTTGGGAGCGCTCTGTACAGGAGGCCACCAAAGAGATATGCAGCCCCCGACACCTTTTAAACCAGTTTAACAAGGCCTTTGTTAAACTTCAGGTGTTGTATCCTCCCTTTTTAAAGAGCTGGTAAGGCCAGCAGAAGCAGAGTGACCTGGAAGAAAAAGTTTCATTTTTTGAAGCACAGATCTGACTGACTGGCTGGGCCCGCCATATATTATTCCCTCAGGAACCAGAACAATCCCTAGATTAGAAGTGAGCAACCTACATTGCAGGGCTGCGCAGGGCTCCTGGGTCTGTTTCAGCAGCAGCTCTGCCAACCACACCCAATTGCATCACTAACTTTCAGTTGCCTATTACCATAACTCCAGGGCATGCTTTCTTGTCCTTTAGAAGCCGAAAACACAGCTTTTAAAAATCCACTGATCCCATTCTCCTCCAAACCTTAAAAAGAAAGATTCAGACTTTGTTACTCTCTATGTTGTGACCGTGCTCATTTTGCATCATCTCTTTGCTTTCTGGGACCCTTCATCCTTAAGCATGAAGTGCTTTTCCTGGTCACCTAAAGCTTCCCCAGTTGGCCCAGATGGATCAATTTCCTAGCAAAATTCTCAGTTAAATTGGCTAAAAAAGATTAAGAACAATTTACTTTCTTTTCCCCTGGATTCCCCATGAATTGGAGTCATAATAAAGGTACAGTACCATGTATTTTCACCAGTAAGGATCCCCTTTAACCAGTAAAGAGCAGAGGGATGGGTGGGATATACAATCTAAGGGCACCCGTCCAAAGTTTCTTCCCATATGACTCATGCAAACAAGCTGAACTACGTGCAAAATCTCATTGTCCTGGAGGCTTGCATGCCCAGTTTACAGTTATTCTTTGTAACTGAAGGCAACAGAGACCCAATTAAGACAAAGGAGGATGCTAAAAACAAGTCATGTTTCATTAACACACTTTATCCTCTACGTCAGGTTTCCTTAGTAGGATGTTTACTTGCACATTGTTGCATATATCTGCATATATTTGAATATGCTCATATAGAGACATAATACAAAACTGTTTCTGTTATTCAAAGAACAATATAGATCATCTCATTTTTGATATACCATTCATGTCAATTTCTTTTCTGTATGGAGATGGAGGATCAGATATTCCTATCAGTGCCTGCCATTTTTTCCCCATAATGCCACTGACATTGCTTAAATCTACATTATTAAGAGTGAGGAAAAAGAGGAAACTGTAGGAGTCAATGCAGTTCATTGGTTTTAAGTCCAAGCAGAGTCTGGACAGCCATCTTTCCAGCCTATACTGAATAGGGGGCCAGGTTTAGTAGTGCAGATGGCCCTAGCTGACTCTATGATTCCTTAGTCTTTCTTCAGCTAGTTTGCAATGTGAATCTTATTTTAAGTCCTCCAAATAGACAGAATGTTCATTGGCATTGCACATATCTCTATCAGGTTTCTTCCTCTTAAAAAATAATCAAACACAAAGCAAGTGATATTGGGTAACAAAAAGTAAGGTGTGGACCAAACCACTCTGCAAATGAGATACTGCCATGAAGTAGGGTAGGAATAGACAATGTGGAGCTCATAGGCCAGTGATGTCGAAACTTTTTCGGTTTCCATGTCAAATTGCTTGCACGTGCACACTCCCACGTGCCCCCCACCCACAATGCAATGTGCGTCCCCCTGCGCATGCATGCGCGACCCCCAGGATTTCTAGGGGAAAAAAGAATAGAAAAACAGCTGTTTTTTGGCCCTTTTTTCCCCCGGGGGTCACACGTGCATGCGTGGGGGGCACATGTGCATGGGGGGCCCCCATGCACACATGGGGGGCCCTGCGCATGCACGCGCAACCCTGGGATTTCTAGCCCCAAAAAGTCAAAAAACAACTGTTTTTCAGGGGTTTTGGGCTAGAAACCTGGGGGTCGTGTGCACAAGCGCAGTGCAGCTGAGGTGGGCAACGCTGGCATGCCAGGCGACATGGCTCCATGTGCCACTTTGGGCACACGTGCCATAGGTTCGACATCACTTTCGTAGGCATTGATATATATCTCATCCATTCCCTTGATACCAGCTTCCCCACCACACCTGATTTTTTAAAAGATTATTTTAATTATAAAAACAAAACAGAAAACTACCATGCTGTCAAACTCTAGTCCCAAATATATCTATTCTCAGTTTCCACAAAATGGATAAAGAGCACTTGAAGAAACTAGTTTACATTCTGATAAATGGCTGTTCAGGACTGGCCATCCTCAAAGTCCCAGCCTTTTTTTATGTGTGTTGCAGGGTTTACAGTCTGTCCTGAATTCCCAAATGTGGTTAAACAATTAAGGGTTTCCATTAGGACTAGCAACATCTAGATCAT
Organism: Pseudoxyrhopus heterurus; assembly: GCA_032468235.1. Classification (NCBI taxonomy): domain Eukaryota; kingdom Metazoa; phylum Chordata; class Lepidosauria; order Squamata; genus Pseudoxyrhopus; species Pseudoxyrhopus heterurus. The sequence continues at coordinate 490,643 of JANHJO010003029.1, forward strand.
GGGTCTCCAACCTTGGCAACTTTAAGACTTTAAGACTTCAACTCTCCTGGCTGAGGAATTCTGAAAGTTGAAGTCAAGGTTGGAGACCCCTCATCTAGATCCAAGCCTCCATGCATTCATGAAACCCATTGAATGATCTTCTGTGAACCATCCTATCTCAAAGATTTGCTGCTGTGAAACTATGGCAATGAGATACATGTACATAGGCTGTTTTTTGCTCCAAGAGGAAAGGTGGAATATAATAAATAAAATTTAAAGTATACAAGCAAAAACATATATTTTTAATGTAATCCATGTGGCCATTTGCTTAAAGTATACATGTCTAGTTTCACATCCGAAGAGTTCTGACACCAAGGGAGATTTCTTGGGCCAATTATTTCTCAGTGTAACCTACTTCACAATTTCATTATGAGAATGAAATGAGAAGTAAGGAAAATATGCATATTGCTCAATTCCAGGGAGTGAAGGTAACATTTAGAAAAAATTCATAACTACAGGATAATAAATTTGGTAACCCAAGAAATGAAACATTCTAGATACATAACTGAGGCAGAACAGTGCTTGGGGATGGAGAGTTTATAGAGAAGGTCAGACATGTCACAAAATCACTTGGCTCACTTTGAAAATGTCAAATAGGATCTTCTGATTTTGTTGCTCTTTCTTTTCTTTTCTTTTTCCAGCATTTTTTGACTGTCAGCCACAGAGCGTGCGCATACAAGCACAGCAACAGCAATCATGCACATTGTGTTTTGTTATAAATGTAGCCCCAGGTAGGGCGCTGTCCATGCCAAGCATACATTAGTAAAATGAGATGAAGTTTCAACAGGCGGGTCAGAAATGTGCATTCTGCGGGCAGAGCATTTTTTCTGGCAGGGCTGGTCTTCCTTCCAAAACAAGGCCAAAGACGTTCCTGATCCGATCACAAGACAGAGAGGGGACTTTGCGAAGCAAGCTCTTGCTTTTGTCTCTTGGTGAGAACAAGGTTAGAGGCAAATGCCAAAAAAGCCTTAACTAAAGCAAGCTCTCCACCTTCCTCCTCCTCTTGGGCCTTTCAAAAGTATTTTTTTTAAATCCCATTTTAATGAGAGACAAAAGTGCTCAGGCTGAAAATAAAAGCCAATGTGCAACAAAAAGAAGTACCTAATTTTTGTACCTTTTCCTCCAGTTTCAAGAGTAAGGTGATATCAGTCCTATCAGTCTTTTTTCATGCTAGGAGACTAGTGTTGTAGTTTTCCATTTAAGGAAAAACCATCACCTATCTGAAGGCCTGTTGGAAGTAGGATTGGGGAGAAAAGTGTTTATACAAGCGAATCCAAATTCATATTTTCAAACCAATTTGCAAATAGACACTTTTGTCATGATTTTAAAATGACTGTACTCCAAAGTTTGCCTTGCATTCCCCTGCAATTTTAAAAATATTGCAGAAAGTTCTTTATAAAAATGCATATTTTTATGCATGTAATGTACAAAGATGCATTATATTGGAGAAAGGGGGAGAAGGCCAGAGTGCACATATCTGGAGGAATGTTCACCAAAATGTAATATACACTTTCATGCCAACTTGATGCATAGGCATAACAAAATTTGGTATGACCACAAAAATTAGCCTCAGCCATCTTCTGTTTGAATTTGTTCTCAGTCGAATGGAGTAATCAGCTATTTTCTAAAGAAACGGGGAGAACAGGAGCCTTGAAATTGCATCAGCTGTTAGCATACAGCGCTGGAAAGCAAACTAAGCAAGCACCCGTGAGGCAGCATTAACTTCATAATCAAACTTACTGTAATTTAATAAATTAAAGATTTTATAAACTTTATTTGATTTAGAAGTAAACCAATTTCAATAGAATTAAGAGTTTTCATAATACACACAAGATCCATTCCATACTCTCATTGGGTTTGTATCCAGAGTAACTTCTGCTTTTGTATTTTTAAGGCTCTAACAATAAATGTACTGTTAGATATGATTTCTTGCTATTAATATTTCAACAAATTTCTCCAATTCTAGTTTATTTGATTCTATTTTAATGCTGATATTACCTGTGAATTCTCATGCATAAATATCTAATAGTGTGGGAAAATATGTTTCCCCTTTTTAAATTATGTATTTCCCTTTTTTGGCAATGAATAACAGAATAATAGAGTTGGAGGTCTTCTAGTCCAACCCCCTGATCAAGCAGGAAACCCTATACCATTTCAGACAAATGGTTGTTCAATCCATAAAAACCTCCAGTGTTGGAGAACCCAAAACATCTGGAGGCAAGTTGTTTCCTTGATTTAATTGTTCTGTCAAGAAATTTCTCCTTATTTCTAGGTTGGATCTCTCCTTGATCACTTTCCATCCATTGCTTCTTCTCCTGCTTTCAGGGTGCTTTGGAGACTCAGTTGACCCCCTCTTCTTTGTGGCAGCACTTTAGATGTTGGAACACTGCTATCATATCATCCCCTAGTCCTTCTTTTCATTAAATTGGACATACCCAGTTCCCTCAATGGTAATGATATTATATTCTATCATATATTACCTGTTGATATAAGGAAACAAGAATGTTACAATCTCACCCTTTCATATAGGAAATGCTGTCAGCCCTTTTGCAATAGAAAATCAGGGGATAATAGAATTATACTTAATTACTTTGTTCACACCATATGGTAATTATACAACTATGACTAACTGAATAAATCACATTTGGCTAGGTGTCTATTCAATGTGTCAATTCATAGTTTATTTATCTAGTTATTTATCAAATTTAGAAACTGTTCATCTCCCCCACAAGGGACTCTGGGCAATGTACAAATAAAATATTACAAGCATAAAAACTGAACAGAAAAATTTAAGAGGCAGGGATAGGGAGAGACCTCAGGGCACTAACCAGCCCCACAACCATGTGCTCCTCTGTGAGTCCCATGAAGAGTCAGGTCTTTAGACATTTAGACATAAACATAGGGCTGGAATGGATCTTGGAGGTCTTCTAGTCCAACCCACTGCCCAAGGAAGGAGTCCTTATACCATCCCATTTTTTAAAGCCAGGAGACTGAGGACACCTGCCTCACTTCTGGGGATGATAATGTCACCTGAATAGTGAGATGTGGGCAAATAAATTGGATAAATAATGTTATTGATTACTGATTGGTTGACAATATTGTTATTATTATTGATTTGTTTATATTAGGGTCAGAGTCATGGAATAAATAAGTTGCTGGACCCAGAGTTCCTGTCTCTCAGCCCTGCCTATCTGACTGGGTTGGGGCTGTGACAATAAAACAAGGGGAGAATGCCATGTATGGTGGAAGTCTCACAGGGAAGGAATACAAATGAATCAATAAAAAATACCTTCCAAGTAATTACACTGTCTAGAAAACACAGAATATAACCCTTTGGAATATGGTAAAATACATTTCAAACAGTAAATAGGAAAGTAACATATCCACACAAATTTTGAATTTCTGAATTTCTGAAACAACTGATCTAGTTTGGTCCATGACTGGGTCAAACAACGTTGCCCTCATGGGATAGAAGAAGCTAAATAACAAATGTGTAGATTAGAAAAGGGGTTTTATTTGTTTGTTGGGGAAGTAACTCTAAGCAGCAAAACTGGTGATGAGAAAACGGGTTAAGCAACAGTCTCGTTTTCCTTCATTTCAATTCATAGTTGTGTTTCTTTTTTTAAAATGTGATTGGTATATAATAACTAATTGGCTTTGAGCAGGTATAATATCAAAAATTAAGTGTCTTTGAAAATCTTACCCTTTTTTCTGTAGTTGAAACTTAATTCAAAGATGTGTCTAAAAGAGGGCTCATGCAGAGATGTAAATACATCCCCCCAGAGAACAAGGCATCCTGTTGTGTCTACATCAATGCTTATTGAATGCTACAATCATTTTCACTATTTCCAGTCATTCAGCCATGGGCTCTGTTGTATACAGAGCCAAAATAGCATCACAGAGCAATCCTCACATTCTGCTTCAGCCACCTGATGGGGAGAGGCAGATCATCCACCCTGTTTTAACTGTTTCACAGAGCAATGGATTTCAGTGAATGTCTTCTTTCTTTTCACTAAATTAATGCTGGGAATAGCCATAAACTGAAGATTCAGATGTAAATGTTCTTGTCCTAGGTCAAACATTTTGCACTGATATTGGCAATGCTTTTAGGAATGAGGACCAGAGAACTGGATTTGCAACGCAAAATTTTTGTATGTGTCCTTCAGTGCGGTTAATTCTATACAGGGTCATCTTTAATTGGTTACATAAAGCAATGAGAAAATCTCCTGCAGATGCAGAGAGAATCCCCCCCACCAGCCTTGTTGTCTGAGCTCTTGTTAACTGGACCTGTCAAGGATTCCAGCTGGAACCACCTGCAGGCAAAGCGTATCTTCAGTCAGTGAAGTATGAATTCTCCCTCCTTCACACATTTCCCAACAGGAAATATGCTATGGCCTTCAGCTCATTGTATCATGCATAAATCTAATAGAGAAAATCCAACTGGGGATTTTCTCTACTAGGTCAGAAATCAAGAAAAGAACATAGTTTTGTGGTACCCAAAAAATAGTTCACAGGGACCTATGTGATCTTTGGTTATGATACCAGAAAAGGGTTAGCATTTTAATTGGTTCTTGTCGAGGGTTGATCGATGGTTCGTGATTTACGATTAATTCCATAGCCAAATAAAACGCGAGAATCAAAATACTAATGTAAAAACAATAACTTTACTTTAGAAATAAAAATAAACAGTTTAAAAATAATACTGACTACATAAACAGTAAAAAGAGTGCAGACAGGCAAGGTTGAAAGTCCAGAAGAAAAAGGGAAGAAGTATGGATAAGTTTCACTTACCATACATGAGCATCTAAGGACATTCCACATTCCTTAGATTAGGATGAAGCAGAGACACTGTCTCTGCCCAGTTAACACATTGATAGCCAGCCAGCATTTTTGGTGACAGTTCTATTGTGTTTTTGATATAAAATATATTTTAATGTTGAATAAGTATAAACTAAGTAAGACAATTTGTCAATATTATAAATAAATAAATAAATGCCTAAATAATTCTAGACTAAAATTTCTGATATCATTAAAAGCAATAAAACAAAATACCTTGTATTCTAGTCCAGTCTTAGGCATGAAGCTATCTAAATGATTTTTGGTCAGTTATTCTATCTCAGCTCTGGGAAGAAAGCAATGGCAAATCACCTCTGAAAAATCTTGTCAAGAAAACTGCAGGGAGTAATCTAGGCAGTTGTCAGGAGCCTACACTGATAGAGAGGGGGGAGACGGAGGGAGGGAGGGAGAGGGAGAGAGAGAGATACCTGATTCAATTTTGGCAAAGGAATACACCAACTTGTGTAGTGTCACCTTATTTATTTCAACTTCCATGAAGATTTCATGAGACATGTTGAACTAGAAATAAAAGCTGGAATTAAAATTTGTGGGGGAGAAATATCAACAACCTTAAATATTCTGAAGATTCCACTTTAATGCCTGGAAGCTAGGAAGTCTTAATTAATCTCTTATTCAGATGAAAGAAAAGAGTATGAAAATTAGCCTATCACTCTGTTGAACAGGCAATGCCACCCAATGGCCATCATGGTCACCATAAAATAAAGCAACATTTGCTACTTGGAAGAAAGACTATGACAAGGCTAGGCCAAATATTAAACTACAAGTACAATACACATACAAGTACAAGTACAATACACATGCAACTACAAGTACAATACACATACAACATATTGTATGTAACATAGCTGTTACAACAGAACCTTCAAAAAGGCTGATCAAAGAAAAAGTCTTGAATTGTAATGGACAAAATGGTTTAAAATATCTTAGACCACAAGAAGAAATAATTCAATATCTTAAACAAAAAGAAGAAATGAGTCAGTACTAAGTGAAGTAAAACAGGAAGCATTAATAATGAAAGTAAAGCTTTAATATTTTAGGCAATGCAAACACAAGAGTAACTGGAGAAGACCCTGAGCTATAACATACACATAGATTTATGAAATGTCAACCAACCATCAATTGACAGACAGCCCTGACAAAATGTTGTCTGTGTGGATACAAAGACACAAGAAGCAACCAAATGACCAAAGAACAATTGTTTCTAAAGTTATAGACATACATAAATATTAGCATGAGCAAACTTGATGTAAGGGTGAGCCCCTTTGTCCTTTGAAGAGTATATAGTAATGGGTTTGGATGCATAGATGGTTACCCTAATTCCGACAGCATCTGAAAACAGCATTTTTACAGAATATAAGACTAGGAAGATGAAAAATTCCGCTCCTCATTTCCTCATCTACCACATACACAGTTTGTAAGTAAAAGTAAGGCACATTAAATGTAATTGCATAACAGATTGTGTTCATTCGCTCAAGTAAAAAGCAAAACATCCTATTAGAAAATGAATCCCAAAACAAAATTAGGATTGTATTAATTAATTTCTATTTTCTATTTTTTTCCATCTTTTTCTATTTTCTTTCCTTCTTCTACTTCTACTTCTCTCAAGTTTGCCAGATATAGTTATTTTTTCTAGTTCATCATCTCAATGCTGACACTACAAGTGACCATTGCTTCTTTAAACATTTTAGCCATGTCTCAACAGTTTTTTGGGCAATGGTGTTGCGGTGGGTCTGCCCTTGACTTCTTCTGAGTTGGCTTTTGGAGTTATCAGTCTTGGTGGGCAGGCTTCCCTCCTGCCAGTAGACCCACTTGTCCCCACATACATTGAGTACAGGGGAAGCTTGTCCTTCAAAGACACAGTGAGTGTTTCGGAAGCATGTGGTCAAAAATGTCGGCCACAGGGTGTATCATCTTTTTAAAAAAAGACTGAGCTTTGATCCCACTATCACAGCCAACACCTTACTTTTTTGGCTACAGCCTAAGGACATCCCTGGGTTGCTCTGACGATTTTTCCAGGGTACTTCTACTTTACTTCACAATCATCTCAGGGGAAAATTTAATTCTGTGTCTCCAAGCAGAAAGCCTGAAAAAGCTTTCAATGCACTCACAATAATGTTTTTAGTGGAGATAGTTGCCTCAGTACTGTGTGCGTGGGTGTGGGAAGGTATGGGGACAGTGTGGGTTGGTGCAAGAAGCTACGGGGACAGTGTGGTGGGCATGAGAAGCTACGGGGACAGTGTGGGTGGGCATGAGAAGCTATGGGGACAGTGTGGGTGGGCGTGGCAAGCTACAGGGACCATGGGGTGGGCATGAGAAGCTATGGGGACAGTGTGGGTGGGCATGAGAAGCTACAGGGACAGTGTGGGTGGGCATGAGAAGCTATGGGGACAGTGTGGGTCGGCATGAAAAGCTACGGGGACAGTGGGGTGGGCGCAGCAAGCTATGTGGACAGTGGGGCGGGCGTCGGAAGCTATATGGACAGTGTGGGTGAGCATGAGAAGCTTCGGGGACAGTGGGGTGGGCATGAGAAGCTACAGGGACAGTGGGGTGGGCACGGCAAGTTACGGGGACAGTGTGTGTGGGCGCGGGAAGCTACGGGGACAGTGTGGGTGGGCACGGCAAGCTACGGGGACAGTGGGGTGGGCATGAGAAGCTTGAAGCCTTCGGCCTGGGCCCGGGGATCGCGCCAGTGGCCGGATCGGGAAGAAGCGGCCACAGAAGACCGGGAAGAAGTCAGAGGACTCCCCGAAGGCCAGAGACTCGCCGTTGGAGGGTCCGGAACGAAGTCATCGTCAGAAGAGGAAGGATCGCCGGAGGAGCTGCATTCAACGATGGAAGAGTCCCGGGAGGCATCTGGAGAGGGTGAATATGCCTGCCAGGCCCCTGGTGGGCGCTGGGCGGCTTCTCCTCGCGTCGCGATGGTCCCCTGGTGGAGGCATGAGAGGCTGCGGTTCTGCGGAGGTAGTTCCGGGTTGCTGGGCCGCTCCAAGCGTTTTATTTAAAAAGTCCAGAACCGCTTGGATGGTGGCCGGCGAGGGCGCTTCGGGTGTCGATGTCCCTTGATCCGGGGTGGTCTCGATGACCGCTGGGCTGCTGGATCTCCGCGCCGGGGCTTGTCGCTTGCTTCGGGCAGCTCGGGTGTTTTTGCACCGGGCTGCTGGGGAGGCAAGCAGTGGCTGCTGCTGGCTGTGCCGGGCCTCCCTGTCCGTGGGATGTGCCCGGTGTGCAGCTGGCAGCCTGGTAGAAGCCCTTCGGTTTGGGGCCATTTCAGGATTTGAAAATGAGCCCGTTTGGCGCCATTTTCGCCGGTCCGGTTTTGGCGCCAAATTTGAATGT